>JAMPIV010002341.1:80000-131127 GCA_024509875.1 Oreohelix idahoensis
TTATATTATTTATTATATGATTTATAATTATATATTTTATTTATATATGTTTATATATATATATTATTATTTTTATTGTTTTTTTAAATATATTATATATTACAGTAGAACTCCATTTAAAATAATGGGACCGAGCATCGTTTATAATCAAATGTTCGGATAATTAGATTACATAATGTATAGAGTATATGTACAATATTTTAAAAAAAAATAATTAACCATCACAAGGAAAATTACACTATAAAAAGAATTTATTTGTACTGTAATAATAATACCCACACTGTATTAGATCACCTGTATCACCAAAATCTTTTATTACACTGCAGTGCATGTACTACTTGTATTAATTATTTTTGTTAAGAAAGAGAAATGTTTTCAAAATAACATTACAAACGATTCAAAACCAGGCGCAACTTACGTATATATGTACTTGCACAGATTGTAGCCCACTATTTTTTAAAATAATGAGGAATCCTCTTTTGCACCAAACTGGATAGTCTCCTTTTGGCTGCTAAGTCCCGCATTCTCTTCAACAGCAGAAGCTGTGTAGGACAGCTGTCATCTTCTTGCTTGTACCAAGCCATCGCTGTTTCTAGTGCTATAAAGGCCTCTTCAGGACTTGGTCGACGTTTTGGTTTTTCTTCATAATCTACAAGTACATCATGTACTTCTGAGGAGTCTTCATCATCGGTCACTACATGTATTTGGTTTTCTTCTTGCACAAAAGACAAAATTTCTTCGTCATTCAAAAACTGAAAACCAGAATCATTATCATCTTCTAGCCACATGTGTGCATCATCTTTGTCACAGTCCGAAAATCCGGGCATTGCTTGAAACAGTTCCACAACTTCATTTATACAATCATCATTTGTGTCCACTGCAGTAGTTTCATTTCCTCCTTTTTTCCCAAGCAATCTACTCCAAGCCTTGTTGAGATTATCTTGTGACAGGGTGGTCCAAGCATCAGCTAACATATAGCAGCAGTCTTTGAGATTAAGCTTTTTGGAAAACGCCACCACACTTTCTTCATCTTCAGCCAACAATAAACGACGCAGGACTTCCTTCTTGTACATCTTTTTTAAGCTTTGCTATAACACCCTGATCCATTGTTTGAATCAGTGCTGTTACATTTGGGAGGCAGAAAAAATTACTTTAAAAATTTGCATCAACTGCATTCAATGTATCCGTCTCTGGATGAGATGGTGCATTGTCCAGTAGAAGAATTACTTTTCCAGTTTTCTTTTCTTGTTCTCTCAACCTCTTCACATTTGGGATGAACTGATTTGTATACCAATCAAGAAATATTTCACTATTCATCCAAGCACTCTTCTGTGCTTTGTAACACAATGGGAGACATGTCACATTCTTTAAACAACGTGGTTTTTTGGCTTTGCCGATCATTAGCACCGGTAAACGATGACTTCCACTGGCATTCGCGGCTACCATTTTAAATATTTTACGCTCTCTTTGCACTTTTTAAACCCAGGGGCAGCTGCTTCGCGCTGAGATGCAAGTGATTTTTGAGGCAATGATTTCCAGTATAAGCCAGTCTCATCGGCATTATACACATCAGCGAGTGAATAACCTTCTTCTTCCAAAAAAGCCAAGAATGTTTCTTTAAAATTTTTAGCGGCAGTTGCATCGCTAGATAAAGATTCCCCTTGAATCTCCAATTCTCGTATGCCATGACGAGATTTAAAGTTTCTTAACCATCCCTGGCTAGCCTTAAAGTCAGGAGGACCGTCAAGTTGATTGTTGAACTGAAGTGCCTTTTCACACAACAGAGAACCAGAGATAGGTTCCCCTTTGCTTCTTCTTTGCACAAACCATATATACAAAGCCTTTTCCAATTTCACATCTTTCGCATTTCTCATGGTTTAACGTTTCTTCGTTTTTTTATTTTCACTATCAAATTTCGATGCAAAACTCATAATTTTATCCTTGTTACTTTTGATGTCAGAGACGGTAGCTTTCCCAACATTGAAAACCCTCGCAAGTGAAGACACAGTTTCACCTTGTCCTAGTCTCTTGATAATTTCTGTTTTCGTTTCAATTGACAAAACATTGCGGTTCCTTTTATATGCTTTAGGCCTACTGGAAGATGCCATATCGCACAGAGAAATACTTGTACACCAAAATTATTCTGCTGTAGTAGCAGACACAATTATTTTAAGTTGAACTATCTGTTTAGCCAGTGTTCTACCTAGAACCCACACGTACACTGGATTGGTAAACCAGATATTAACTGACTTTATGATCTAACTGACTTTCTGTACGTAAGCGACCGACCATTAGCCATCCCATTCTCTACAAATTGTTCGCACACATTTGAAGTTTGCCGCATCAAAAGATTCAGAATTTTAGTCTAACGTGACTGTGGCATCTGATTTTTTTTTTTTTTTTTTCTGGAAAAAGTGTTCGGATAATTGGATGTTCGGATAATTGGGGTTCGGATAAATGGAGTTCTACTGTATATATATAATTTAAAATATATATTATATATTAATATATATTTTTATCTAATAATATTATATATATTTTATATATATATATATATATTTATTTGTATTAATATTAATTAGGTTATTTTTTTATTTTATTTTATATGTATTATATATTTGTATATATATTTATATATTTATATTTTTTTTTTTAAATTTTTGTAAATGTATGTTTATATTTTTTGTATTGTTTGTTTGTATATTATGTTTTTATTTTATTTTATGTATTTGTTTGTTGTATGTGTAATTTTATAATGTTTTTTTTATATATAAATATATAATATATATATATATATATATATAATTTTCAATATTTTATATATATATTTTAAAATATTTTTATATTATATATGCAATATTTATATTAACCCTGTATATATATATATATATATATATATATAATTAACAGTAAAAAAAAAAAAAAATGGCAGTTATATTGCTCAGCTAAATAAGCTGAAATCTAATTAAATATGTATGTTCTGCCCCAAATTTGCACTCCACTTAAGTGAGCAAACACTACCAAAAGTAAAAAAAAAATTAGCGTAGAGTAACGTCCCTTGATAATAGAGCAGACGACAATTTCTAATGCTAGTGGCAGAAAATGGATACAAAGTCAAAGTGTATGTTAATTTCACAGCTTTGGAATGAAGGAAATCAAACATGTTCCAATATTTCTAAAACCTTGAGCATTCCTGAGCAGACTGTCTACAGAGTTGTGAGTAGTATTAAAAGCAGGTAATGGAATCGAGCGAAAAGAAGGTAGTGGGAGGCCAAGAATTTTGGACACAAAGGACCATCGGCGTCTCGCCCAAATCGTTCGGGCTGGGCCAATGAAGAGTGTAGAAAACATACGGCAGCGCATGATCGAGTTGGGAAGCCCAGAGGTATCTAATGCTACTGTCAACCGGGAGCTACACAGGATGAATTACACAAAAAAGCGGGTAATTTCGTCACCATTGCTCACAGAGACTCAAAAACAGATGCAATTGAACTGGTGCCACGAAAACAAAAATTTGTCATGGGACATTGTGATTTTTTCAGATGAATGTTCTGTTTGGTCTTATCCTGCTCAAATAAATATATTTTGGACGAAAGGCTCTGTAACGCCTGTGTACCAGCGACCGAAACATACCTAGAAATTCCATCTTTGGGGAGGGGTGTCAGCAAGAGGTGCCACCCCACTGTGTGTTTTCACAGGAATTCTCACGAAAGAAAGGTACATCGACATACTAGAGGGACACCTTCTGCCATTTATGCAGGTCATGTACCCCGATGGGTGCACATTTCAACATGACAATGACCCAAATCATACAGCTCATACCACCAAAGCATGGCTGCAAGAGAAGAATGTGATAGTGCTGAAGTGGCCCAGCAACAGTCCCGATCTAAAATCCAATTGAGGTTTAAACGTTTGGGCACTACTCAAGAATCATTTAAAAAAGAGTGGACTCAGAGACGTTGAACAATTGAAGAAGGTAGCTGAAAAAATACTGGGACAGTCTGACTCACAATTACCTACAAACATTTGTGGGAAGTATGCCTCGCCGCATCCAGGCTTGCCTTGCTGGAGAAGGCAACATTATATTGTACTGAAACCAATGTTAATAATATAGGGGAGATACCAATCTTCCTCTGGAAATACAGTTTTTTATTATTATTTTGCTTCTATGAGTGTGCTGCGTTGCGAAAATATGACTGCCATTTTTTTTGCAAAGTACTGTATTTAAAAAATATTATTATATATATTATAAATATATTTTTTTATTGATATATTATATTATATATGTATTTATAATATATTTATTTTGTGTATAATGTGTTATATATAATATATATATATGTTATAAATATATATTTTATATTATATTTATATTTTTTATGATGTTTTTTATGTATTTTTTGTTTTGTGTAAATGTATATTTTGGTTTGTAATATGTTTGTTTTTTTTATCAATTGGAAATTATATTGAAATTTTTTTGTATATAAATATATAAATTAATTTTTATTAGAATATATATATTAGATATTATATGTTTATTTTGTATTTTAATGTATATATAATGAAGCAAAAAAATATTATTATAATTATATATGTATTTATAAATATGTTATATAATTATATATCATATATATAGTTAATTGTAATAATTTATTTTAAAATTTATTTAAATATATATAAATATATAACTATATATATATATCAATATATATATATTTTTTTATATATTTTATTATATATTATATATATATATTTTTATGTGTGTGTTATAAATTTATTATTTTTATGATGTTTTATATATATGTTTATGTGTGTGTATATATATATATGTTTATGTGTGTGTGTATATATATATATATATGTTTATGAGTGTATATATATGTTTATGTGTGTAGATGATGATGATGATATTATACCTTACTATCGCCGGCTACATTCATTGATAGTAATTGTTTTTATAGGATCCAGGATCCGTATCTTTTATATTTGGACATGCGCCCTAATATAACCGACTAGGTTGAACGGGGCGCGCCTCGCCAAAACGAGGCAAAAGTTTTACATTAAATAAAAAAATATATATAGGTTGTACAAAGGTGAAGGTTGTGCCATAGCAGATACTGCCGTAAGGGAGTGAAGTGTTAGAGACTTAACTATATTATGTCCAGCATCGAGGTGGGGGTGACAGTTCCCTTCCTCGCGGCCTTTTCCTTTCATAACTCAAGAGCGAAGTCAGGTACCCATTTACAGCTGGGTAGACTGGAGCGTGATGATACCGTGAATCGAACCCGGTACCTTAGTCGCGAGAGACCAGCACTCTAACCACTCTTGTCAATTGGACGCTCATAAAGGTTGTACCACAGCATATATTAGAGGAGCGTAGAGCTTTCATTGCATGTGGGAAATATATGAAAACTAAAAGAAATCATGTCCAACACATCTTCATTTCACTGTCAAGTCAGTCACATTATTGTAAGGCTCTGAAACATGGACAGCAACAAAAATAACAACCACAAAGCTACAGACTTTCTTAAATGCTTGTGTAGAATAGAAGGATTGAAGTAGTATGACAAGATCACTAACGTGGAACTGATGACACGAACCAGACAAGTGCCAGTGGAACAAGAGATGACAAGAACCAGACAAGTGCCAGTGGAACAAGAGATGACAAGAACCAGACAAGTGCAAGTGGAATAGGAGATGACAAGAACCAGACAAGTGCCAGTGGAACAAAAGATGACAAGAACTAGACAAGTGCCAGTGGAACAAGAGATGACAAGAACTAGACAAGTGCCAGTGGAACAAGAGATGACAAGAACCAGACAAGTGCCAGTGGAACAAGAGATGACAAGAACCAGACAAGTGCCAGTGGAACAAGAGATGACAAGAACCAGACAAGTGCCAGCGGAACAAGAGATGACAAGAACCAGACAAGTGCCAGTGGAACAAGAGATGACAAGAACCAGACAAGTGCCAGTGGAACAAGAGATGACAAGAACCAGACAAGTGCCAGTGGAACAAGAGGTGACACGAACCAGACAAGTGCCAGTGGAACAAGAGATGACAAGAACCAGACAAGTGCCAGTGGAACAAGAGATGACAAGAACCAGACAAGTGCCAGTGGAACAAGAGATGACAAGAACCAGAAAAGTGCCAGTGGAACAAGAGATGACACGAACCAGACAAGTGCCAGTGGAACAAGAGATGACAAGAACCAGACAAGTGCCAGTAGAACAAGAGATGACAAGAACCAGACAAGTGCCAGTAGAACAAGAGATGACAAGAACCAGACAAGTGCCAGTAGAACAAGAGATGACAAGAACCAGACCAAGTGCCAGTAGAACAAGAGATGACAAGAACCAGACAAGTGCCAGTAGAACAAGAGATGACAAGAACCAGACCAAGTGCCAGTAGAACAAGAGATGACAAGAACCAGACAAGTGCCAGTAGAACAAGAGATGACAAGAACCAGACAAGTGCCAGTAGAACAAGAGATGACAAGAACCAGACAAGTGCCAGTGGAACAAGAGATGACAAGAACCAGACAAGTGCCAGTGGAACAAGAGATGAAAAGAACCAGACAAGTGCCAGTGGAACAAGAGATGACAAGAACCAGACAAGTGCCAGTGGAACAAGAGATGACAAGAACCAGACAAGTGCCAGTGGAACAAGAGTTGACAAGAACCAGACAAGTGCCAGTGGAACAAGAGATGACAAGAACCAGACAAGTGCCAGTGGAACAAGAGATGACAAGAACCAGACAAGTGCCAGTGGAACAAGAGATGACAAGAACCAGACAAGTGCTAGTAGAACAAGAGTTGACAAGAACCAGACAAGGTGCCAGTGGAACAAGAGATGACAAGAACCAGACAAGTGCCAGTGGAACAAGAGATGACAAGAACCAGACAAGTGCCAGTGGAACAAGAGATGACAAGAACCAGACAAGTGTCAGTGGAACAACTGATATGAAGACGCTGTAGATGGATAGCTCACACACTGAGGAAACCCGTTTTTAGCACTATCTGGCAGTCTTTGTGCTGGAACCTCCAGGGTAAGATAATGTCACGGGTTGTCTCCCCTTAGCTCTGCAGTAGTGATCCCACAGTGGCCAAAACTCAAGAGTAACTTATGTGGGTCTTCAAAGGTGTCTACCTTCGCACAAGATTACTCTTGGCACACTTGTAGGTAGAAGGATAACGATCCTTCTACCTCAAGGGTATTTTCACACAAGATATTCAGAAAAGCGAGAATAATGCTGCATGAGGCTGAGCAAATGTTAACTCTAGTATCTGCCGTCAACTTTTGTGAAGGATAGGGTTTTCTTATAATAGTTAGCTCGTTCAACCCCCCCAGCTGAGTTAATTCAGCGAAATTCCACATATTATTATTGTATAGCTCTGTTTAAGTGTATTTAAGAAATTGTCTGAGACATACGGATGTAGTACATTCAAAATTATTAAATCAACTTTAGATTTGTCTTTATACAAGTTACAAATTTAATAATAAATTATGTTTTAAGTTATAAAAATGAATAATTCCTTATAGAAAAAGTTATCATCACTGGGTGATGTTATGGCGTTAAAAATTGGATAGTTCACTTGGCAGCTTTTATGTTTCTACTTAGTTGCCAATGAGTTTGTCTGTTCTGCTCCAGCTGATGTTTGGTTCTTTGTAGATGGATGCCTGATTCACACTCGTCACTGGTCAGGTTTGAAAGATGTAACACGTTCCAAGAATTGTCATGGAGTAACTACCAAGCTGGTCCCGCGTCTCTAAGACACGTCTGATGATGGTGTCTAGCGACGACTGCAGGCCACTTATACCCTCACTTGTTCCAGAGATAGTACCCTCAACTGGTATTACCAACTAGTGTCACAAAAGAAGAGAACAAATACCCTCTTGAGTATTGAATTTCCCGACACAGACTTATGTGTCCCCCTCTTCCACCATCCCATCTATCTCAGAAATGTTACCCTCGCTGAGAATTAATATTAATCCCATTGAGCGGAAAACCATTCATTGCATTTAGGTTGAATAGATTTATATTTACCTTTACACTGGTTCAAAAGGTTGAAAACTTTCATTACTTATAGAGTGAATATGTTTACATTTACATCTACACTAGTTGAAAATGGTAATAATATAATATTATTATACATTTATAATATGTATGTACATCATTCTCTCATCCTTCCCTCCCTGCTCCATAGGAAACTTGGGACTACCTCTGCTTTTAGTTCTCTACAAAGAGCCGCGCTAGCGTAGTGATTACAACACCGCTCTGGCGACCGGGTGATTCAGGATCAAACCCGGGCGACGGCATTTGAGGATTTTTCGTCGACCGGGAATTGGACTGGATTAACTCGAGACCTGGCGAGGACATTTGAAGGAGTGTCGTCGACCAGGGATTGGCGGCTCCTGAGCCGACCCAGCTCTAATGGGTACCTCCGAAATCGGCGAGTATCTGCCTGAATGGCGAGGGACACCTGTCTCTGTACAAGAAAAGGGATACTCACGTAAAATCAATGTCAGGTTAGACATTAATAATAACCTGCGATTTCGCCTCGAGTATTAGCGGGCGTACGAAAAAAAAAAAGTTCTCTACAAGAAACTCGCATAAAGCAGTCACCAGCCTTTGCAGTGGTGGTTCATGAAATCATCATTCTATATACTGAGGTTGCCAGCCTCAAATGACTTAGACATCCACTAGCGATTTTCACATATTAATATTCACATGTCAATATATACATATTATTTCACGTGTTAACAATGCAAAACATAGAATTATAAATGTAAAACTTGCCCCAAAATGTGTTTGGGATCACTGACTGACTTCTGGCTCAGAGAAATAGTTATGGCAACTTGATGCCTCTTACACGTGTTCTGGGGTTGTGTTGTTACTTTATGATAAGCTCCCGCTTTGACTCCGTGTTTCAGATTCTTCAGATTCCGGTTTTCCTTGCTAATAATGGTAGAGTTTTCCTGGGCTGTTAAGTCCTCAAGAGGCTCAAACAAGTCCGGTCCGATAAATGGATTCTAATTCTATTCTTGACGAGGTGAATTTTCACAGTGCTTTACACCAGCTAAAATGTCAGGTTATATTACAACTTTCGTCCATTGTTGTTTACTATTAGACCAGGCTCCAATAAGAAATGATGTTATGTTTACATCTCGAATGCCAGTCAATAGTTACAATCATGCGTGGTTTGATGGCGTCTATTCAAAAAATATCCTCACAGAAAAATTCTGCATGTTATGTAACAGGTCATTTTCCGCATAAGGAGTTGTTATATCCGTCAATTCGCGGTAATAATTACACTTCAACTCTCTACATTATCACAAATAATGTCCTTGTAACACTTCTGTCCGGAAGTCATTATAACTTTCCGTCTTTCAGGTGAATGTATGTAATATATCCGCAGACGGGTAATTTATCTCCCCGTCCTTGTGCAAACACCGACCCTCGTGTAACCATCTGGGCTGTGACTCTTCACGACAGTAATTAGGGAGTCCCAATCGCCACATCAGCGCTAAATAAACTTACTGAGCGTACGTCGTGCTAATCCGGCGCGGCCAAGGTTTGGTACACGAGAATTTGACCAACATGACGTCGGTCAATATTGCATCACCTGTCTACTCTCTCAGCAGGGGTGGTCAGGTAAGCAGACAAGACGAATTATTACGGAGAAGAAGTGCAAACAATGACTCAAAAATAACAATACTGCCGGAGAGGAAAACAAAGCGAACCCAATTATGTGACAGAGAGGCAAAGAGAGACCAAAGGACACATCGAGAAGAGAACTAGAGGCAGACATGAAACAGATGAAGAACACAAGGAAAAGCCTTGAGCTGATGGCACAGGACAGGAAGACTTAACATAAGTTTGTTGACGGCCTATATTCATCGGGCAGCTGAAGTGTGATGATGATCGCGAATACTTCCGTAGGGAAGCGAAGTGTTAGAGATTTCAATATACTTGATTTCAGCTTTATGAGTCGGGATGACTGGTTCCCTTCCTCGCTGCCCTTGCCTTACCTAACTCAAGAGAAAAGTCGAGTACCCAATTACAACTGGCCAGACTGGATTGTGATGCTACCAGGCTTCGAACCCGGCTACTTTACCTACAGAAGCAAGCGCTCAGACCCCGCTCATTCATGGGGTACTTAAAGACACGTGGACATAAGGTGTTTTCAACGAAGTAGAATTTAACACGTCGGATACTGGGCCTTATTTGGCTTGTTATAGTTTTATTAATTCCAGTATTTTTTCTCAATTACGACTACAGGAAATGTCACTACGTTAGAAAAAAAAATAGAGAGCAAGCTCACCCGTCAAAACAACGACGGGAGAATAATTAAAGACACCAACAGTGTACTTATCTGAAAAGTATATTTCATTTCTTTGAATACTTTAAGTGTTTGAAGTAATTTATCTTACATGTATATTTTATTTCTTTGAATATTTGTTACTGTTCAGGGCATTGTATCTTAAAAGTATATTTTATTTCTTATGATTACTTGTCAAATGTTTCAAGTAATTTATCTTCTGAGAAAATCATGCGGAGAAGAGAACTGACGACTGACATAAGAACTGACGACTGACATAAGAACTGACGACTGACATAAGAACTGACGACTGACATGAGAACTGACGACTGACATGAGAACTGACGACTGACATGAGAATAACAAATGACATGGAAAGAATCTGAATGACTGGGGTAGGATGGGAACATGTCGTTAAGTAAATGAAAAACGTATTCTTCTACAGAGCACCAAATAGTAAAAATAATAACAGTAATAATAAATAAACAAATAAAGAAAAATAAGAATAATAACGCACCGGATCTTCTTCTTCTTCTTCTGCGTTCGTCCTGAAAAGGACGTTTTTTACGTTGTGTCGCCGTTTACATCAAAGCTGCGATATCTGCGCCTTTCGGCCCGACGCACCGGATCTGATGTCAGAGATTTTTTTCCTGGAATGACGGTACCCTGGATATGAGACCAGGAAAACATGGTTACTGGTTGAGGTTCGTGGGATATGAGAGCAGGAAAACATGGTTACTGGTTGAAGTTCGTGCGATGTGAGAACAGTTGCTGATCAAGGGACCTGGGATATCAGAACCTAAATAACAGTTACTGGTCAGGGATATGGGATATGAGAACATAACATCATAGTTACTGGTCAGGGGGCGTGGGATATGAGAACCTAAAATCATAGTTACTGGTCAGGGGGGGCGTGGGATATGAGAACCTAAAATCATAGTTACTGGTCAGGGGGCGTGGGATATGAGAATCTAATATCATAGTTACTGGTCAGGGGGCGTGGGATATGAGAACCTAAAATCATAGTTACTGGTCAGTGGGGCGTGGGATATGAGAACCTAAAATCATAGTTACTGGTCAGGGGGCGTGGGATATGAGAACCTAAAATCATAGTTACTGGTCAGGGGGCGTGGGATATGAGAACCTAAAATCATAGTTACTGGTCAGGGGGCGTGGGATATGAGAACCTAAAATCATAGTTACTGGTCAGGGGGCGTGGGATATGAGAATCTAATATCATAGTTACTGGTCAGGGGGCGTGGGATATGAGAACCTAAAATCATAGTTACTGGTCAGGGGGCGTGGGATATGAGAATCTAAAATCATAGCTACTGTTCAAGGGGCATGGGATATGAGAATCTAAAATCATAGTTACTGGTCAGGGGGCGTGGGATATGAGAACCTAAAATCATAGCTACTGTTCAAGGGGCATGGGATATGAGAATCTAAAATCATAGTTACTGGTCAGGGGGCGTGGGATATGAGAACCTAAAATCATAGCTACTGTTCAAGGGGCATGGGATATGAGAATCTAAAATCATAGCTAATGGTCAAGGGGCATGGGATATGAGAATCTAAAATCATAGCTACTGGTCAAGGGCATGGGATATGAGAATCTAAAATCATAGCTACTGGTCAAGGGGCATGGGATATGAGAATCTAAAATCATAGCTACTGTTCAAGGGGCACGGGATATGAGAATCTAAAATCATAGCTACTGGTCAAGGGGCATGGGATATGAGAATCTAAAATCATAGCTACTGGTCAAAGGGCATGGGATATGAGAATCTAAAATCATAGCTACTGGTCAAGGGGCATGGGATATGAGAATCTAAAATCATAGCTACTGGTCAAGGGGCATGGGATATGAGAATCTAAAATCATAGCTACTGGTCAAGGGGCATGGGATATGAGAACCTAAAATCATAGCTACTGGTCAAGGGGCATGGGATATGGGAACAGAAAACACGGTTTCTAGTCAGGGGTATGGGATATGGGAACAGAAAAACACGGTTACTAGTCAGGGGGCATGGAATATGAAAACACAAAACCATGGGTTACATATCAAATCTTACCTTCAGTTTAAAGGCCCTGAACTGGCACCAAACCACGTTTATAATCTTGATGACCTCCACGTGCAGATGCAGGAAGAACAGATGTCTGCCTACGTCCATGGGCGTCTGGAGCACCAGCTCAGACATCAGGCGGGGTTACATCGTGCAAGCATGGCATCACGTGCTATAAGGATGGATAAACGATGATTCCCGACCGTGTAGGCGTGTGCTTCATTACTTCTCTAAATCTGCTGGCAACGGCAGGGGAAACCACAAATAAAGCACACGAGCAGATTATAGATATGAAGGAAGTTGTATTCACGTGTGAATCAGAGTTGTCAAACTGGTGATTCCGTTGAATTTCTGGTGAAAGATAACCATGTTCACGCCCATCAGGACGGACAAACCCAAGCTCCATGTGTGAATGAAGTAGCATTAGCGGTAACCTGAACACAGCTTCCACAAAGGCAACATTAACGGTAACTATAACAGCTTACAAAAACGTAACATCAGCAGGAAGTATAACTGAATTTACAAAAAGTAACTGTTACAATTACTTGTTAAAACAAAAGCACTGACACGATTTCCGTTTTAACACCTCCGCAGTCAGAGCACTAATATTATCGCCGGTTAATTTTCACGCTTTGCCTGGTGGCTTTACGAACAAAAATTACCGTCTCCATCGCTCCTGATTTATACAACTTTTATTAACAGAAAACACTGAAACAGTGTCGCCAATCAAGTCAATATTTTCCATTTCCGATATTAGACATTCTTCTGTCCATACATAGAAAAAATAAAATAAAAGGAACACGCACCAAGTAAATGGACTATCAAAGGAAGACCGCCGAGTGGGCAATGGCCTAATCGATTTATTAAAAGAAATTGGAGCCACGAGTGTAAATGTTCCCGGAAGGTTTATAAAAACATCTACATTCAGTGAGAATTCACTCAGCTGGGCTTAAAATCGAACACAGAAACAGCTGAATTCGATTGTCAAGTGTTTGACAGTCTACGACATGTTTTCAAAATCAACACACTATTTAATATAAACATGTTACGTTTTTCTTTCTCTCTCCCTCCCCTTTCTCTCTCTCTCTCTCTCTCTCTCTCTCTCTCTCTCTCTCTCTCTCTCTCTCTCTCGTTAAACGCACACACAAATACATCAATACATATTCATGCATGCTCGTATTCATTTAGGCAATTTTAAAACACACGCACACACACTGTCCACAGATTCATGAGCTAAACTTACCCACTCACTCACATATAGGCACACATTCAAGAGCCCAGACACCGAGTCCCTCTCTGCTTTTCTCTCCCCACTTAGGGTCTTCTGAAATCAGTTACTGTACCTGCTGTATAAGGCGTAACATTCTGCAGTAGACACCGCGCCAGACAGAGAAAGACAGAGACACAGTGTTTGCGTTCTTGAGTATATGCGTTTATGTGCGTGAGTGGACAAATTTAACTCATGAATCCGTGTCTTCTGAGGTCATTATCAATTATTAAGAACACATACATACCTGCACGCACGCGCAAACACACATAGGTTAATGAGGTAAACGTATCCACTCACATAAACGCATACATTAAAGGACACACACAGGGTCTCTTCACTTTCTCTTCCTTCCTGTGCGTCTTCTGGAATCAGTGTCAATTTTTTAGAACGCACACACTCGCGCACATACACACATGCACACCCACAGATTAATGAGTTAAACGTATCCACTCACTCATACAAACGCCCACATTCGAGAACGCATACACAGTGCCTCTCCCTGTCACTCTCCTCCTTCAGGTCTTCTGGAATTGTTAATTTTTAAGGGAAAACAAAACACACAAATACACACAGACACACACAAACACACACGAAGCATGCGGCTGTTCTCCGTGAACTAAAAGGGTGACCGGGGGAAAAGGGGGAGGGGAAAGAGAAAGTCGAGAGATTAAAGACAATGTTATATGTTCAACAAAATAGCTTCACAAGGAAGGTACACGAAATAACATGTTTCGCACGCGGAAGTTCTAAAATTACGCAGATAATTGCCAAATCAGCATGGCCTTTCTCCGACTGCGATTTTATCACGGAATGTGTCCTACCCAAGGTGTTTGTTCAGCAGTATGTCCATAGAAAGCTAGTCTCAGCATCAAAGCCCCATTATTAAGATTGACATTTCAGCGCCGATTTGAAGATCTGGCAAAAGACGTCACAGAACAGTTGTCTGAAAGGTTAGCTACCAGCAAACATTTGTCAATTCTCTTAGATGAGAGTACTGATAATATCATAGACAATGCACAACTCTTGGTTTTATGTGTGCATTTAATAATATATGGAAATCAATAGAAATCAAGTACAGCACAACAATCTGTATCTTCAACTCAAATGTCAGGTCAGTCCTACTGCTCTGAAACATGGAGACAAAAATCATCAACTGCCACGAAGCTACAGGCCTTCACAATTGAGTACTTGTGTAGACCAGAAGTATTGAAATGGTATGACAAGATCACTCATGTGGAACTGATGACGACAAGAGCATGACATTTGACCGTGGAACAAGAGGTGAGACAACAACTAGGGCAAGGGATAGAACACACAACGGGGAAACAAGCAGGCAGGTGAGAACATGGTATTACATCCTTGGACCCCAAGGGACTGTAGCAAACATTTGACAGGTGGTCAACATACGGAACGAGGCCTATTGTTCTGATACTTTACTTCCTTGAACAGCTTATATTGGAGAATACAGTATCATACGAAATCATACATAATCACAACATCAAATCAAATCATCAACATCTGTTTTATCATGGTTTAATCATTCTTTCTGAAAAAAAAGGAGTCAATCTTGGTCTGTGTCTTATTCTTATTACAAACATAAGTGGAGAAAGCACTCTCAACGCTGGCTACACCACTCAACATACCTGGGCATTTTTCCACAGCAAATGACTTCAACTGCATTATCAGATGCCTGACAGCCTCTTCTTTTGGAGTCTCTGCAATTTCTGTGTCATCGTCACTTGCTTCTTCAACTTCACCAGCTGCTTCATGCACTGTTATGCTTGTCTGTACTTCGGTCAATATCGCTTGGAAAATTCCTTCTGGGTCAGGTTCATTACAGGTTGCCACCTCATCATCCATTGCAACAAAACCTTCAAAATCTACTCCTTCGAATTCTGCCATTGGCGATGGACTGTCCGATGGGGCTAAAACGTCATGCTCTTGGGTTGTGACAAATCCACATTTCTTGAAACACTTCTGTATCG
This sequence comes from Oreohelix idahoensis, assembly GCA_024509875.1. NCBI lineage: Eukaryota > Metazoa > Mollusca > Gastropoda > Stylommatophora > Oreohelicidae > Oreohelix > Oreohelix idahoensis. Next base: position 95,644 of record JAMPIV010002341.1, read on the forward strand.
TTTCCGGCTGAACTTTATTCCAAGCAGAACTGATCCAGAGGACAGCATCCAGAGCGTTAACTGATGCAGCGGATGAAGTTGCTTCCACAGGCGGACCACAGATCTGTGTTTTAGTAATGACCCACTGCAGGAGCTGGGCCCGGTAGTGCATTTTAAATGTTTTGATGATGCCTTGGTCAAGAGGTTGGGTTTTTGAGGTCGTGTTTGGAGGCAGAAATTTCAGTGTCACGTTTGTGAGATGTTCCACTTGTGGGTGGCCAGGACAGTTGTCTACTGTCAGTAGAATAGACCGTTTCTTCTTCTTCATTTCTCGGTCGATGCCCCTTACCCACTCCTCAAATAGGGCGCCAGTCATCCATGCGGATTTGTTTGATCTCCAAGTGACGGGGGGGTCTTCGGGCTTCAGGTTCTTGAATGCGCGTGGCTTTGCCGATTTACCAATCACCAAGGGCTTTAGTTTCTCTCCGGTTGAGCTAGCGCAAAGCATAACTGTGAAACGTTCTTTGGAAAGTTTTCCGCTCTTACATTTGTCACCCTTCATGGCGAGGCTCCTGTCAGGCATCGCCTTGAAAAAGAGTCCGCACTCGTCAGCATTAAAGATGTCGTCGTCTTTGAAGCCTCTGGCGAAGTAAGGAAACTTTTTGATGAACTCTTCCACAGCTTCTACTGGAACTTCATTGGATTCACCACACAACACTTTCTGGGAGATCGCGTGTCGCAGTTTAAATTTCTCGAGCCAACCACTTGATGCTTGGAAATCTTCTGCCACCCCGAATTCCCTTGCGAATTTTTTAGCAACTTCTTGAATCATCGGCCCGGAGATTCGGGCGTTAACTGCCCTCATTTGTTTGAACCAGTTTAATGTGGCTTCATTGACTTCATCTAGGGGAGTTTTCCTCCTTTTCCGCTGTAGATCTCCGCTTTCCTTACCACATCTCTCCAAGTACTCATGTTTACGTTTTTGGATGTTGCTAACTGTGGTCTTGCTAACCCCAAAATGTTCTGCCGTCTTTCTTTGGCTGCTGCTTTCCAGAAAATGTAGAAGATCAACCTTTTCCTTCATTGTCAGCTCCTTGAGTTCTTTCCTTTGGGCCATCAAAAAGGTTAGGTTAATTTTGTCAACGATAAAGTGTATAAAACACAGTCTGAGAGAGAACTTACAGTTTAGTAGTTGAATTACTATCAACCGGCAGGGCAGTCATAGCAAGAATGAAGATTTTGCTTAGAAGTTGGTCTTTTTATACTGCATGTTTGCGAAAAAATCAAAGAGGTTAGGTTAATTTTCTTTGTCGGCAAGCATCATTCGAAAAGCGGTCAGAAAGCCTGTGCCGACAAAATTCAAAGACACTGATTTTTTTTTTTTTAACTGGTCAAGTAAATAGAGGGTAACTATTGTGTGTCATAGTCCAAGTGGTCAAGATACAACTTACAGAGGTGGTCAACTTATAGAGGTCGTCTTCTCATTGGCGGGGAGAGTACAGTGTAAGAAGTATGGTGTGCTAATTCTGTCTGGGTTCGGTCTATGAAAATGTGGTCTCATGCCTTCTCGGACAAGGGTGAAAAATAGGAGGTTCCCGTGAGCAAGTTGCGCACGTTAAAAATCGCTCGGCAGTTGGAAATCGCAAAGTGTAGGCCACATGGCCGCTACACTGGTAAAATTTAAAAAATTGGAAACCTACCCACCACAAAAATATTTATAGAATGTGTGATTTCTGTATACACACTCTGGAATCCTCGCCGGTGCTAAGGAGTTCGTGCAATGTTCTGAGATACTCCTTGTGTGGTAATAAGGGAGGAGATCGGAGCACTGATGGAGTTGTCCGTGATCAATGAAGATGGGTGTCCTTCAACCAAACCAAACCAAATCAAGAAACGGAATTTGCTGGTCACGCTAAATTAGTTACTATTAAATCAAATAGTGAGAAGAATGACAAGGAATTAACAAAGAAATAAGTATCACATATGCCCCAATATAACAGCAGAGCTCGTAAGCTCTGAACAGAGCAGATAAACACATTAACAACATCGGTGCTATATACATAAATCACAGCCACGTAACTGAGTCACGAAGACAAATGAGATGTACAAAGGTTTGCTTGTTTGATTATGCCATCATGGCAAGAGATAGGAAATCTTGGAAATTTACAGGGTGATTGACAAAATCACTTCCTATTTGTAAACGTGTATACCCTCAGTTGTATCTTTTTGATATACATCAAACAAATGTCAAAACTAGGTGCAACAAATGCCACATGACTAATACTTATTTATTTATATATATATTTAATTTCCAGAAACAAAATAAAACAAAATAACATCTTAAATGGCTAATAAACTGACGTCACAAGACAACAACACGCTACGTGACGTCTGCCAGATAAAATGGCAGTTAATTCTGTTTATGTTGACATTTGCTTCACATAATTTATCTGAATACGAGTGAAGAAATAATTAAAAATAGGAACAATCACCTTGGATACAGTCAACATCCAATGAAGAGGTGGGACTTCATTGGAATCATACACACAGCACGTGTCATTGTTCTAGAATCGCTGGGTTTATAGAAATGGAAGGAAGCCAAAAAAATCCACCGATGCCTAACAGGCATTAAATGGATGACCTGGATATGGAAATAACTTGATCGTTTAACGTGAATTTGTTGAAGGGTTTATCTTAATACGGAACTAAAAGATAATGAGCCCAACAGAGCCTATTCACATTTAAACACGAGATTCTCATAACATTTAAAAACAAAAATCAACGTAGAAATCGCTCATTTCACATTTCGTTACAGGCTTATAACAAGGTGAAGGTCTTCGCTCAGGTGAAGCTACAAGGAAAGATGTTAAGACTCTCGTCTTTTGTTTTCTCCCGCTCAGCAGGCAGCATAACCAATCAATAACTATTCGGTTCCGTTCTGGACGCTCCACTAGTTACAATAACCCTCATTATGAAAGCTATTGCGGTCCTAACGTGGGTAGTGCAAATGTGTTACGTCTATTTAAGTCTGTGACGGAAACATATGACTGGACAGTGATCAACTAAGGACATCAAGAAATGGAGCAGCAGTGTGTCTGCCGCAAAGAGAAATAACAGTCCTGAAAACAGCGCACGTGGAATAATCTCGTAAGATGAAAAAAAAAAATTTCCAGTTAATGAGATTGTTTACACACTCTACCCACCAACAAAAGAATAAATTTCACTTAATGAGATTTTTTACACACTGTGCCCACCAACACAAGAAAATATTTCACTTAATGAGATTTTTAACACATTGTTTCTTCCGCTTAATGATTCTTTGGCCTCACGTTGTGCGTTTTCACTTTGCAAATTGAAGGCTGGACTGAACTGTAATTGTTTCTTAAAGGCTTCATTTCGCAATTACGAACTCTATTTCTAACCAGCTTCCTGCATTTAAGGACGTTCAGACGCAACCTGTAAAATAAACTGCTTCACAAATCACCACTGCAAGCGGGCGCGACGTGCTTTGGTGCAAGTTTCATATAAGAAAGAAAGAAAGAAAGAAAGAAAGAAAAGCACTATCATGGCGAGCATTTGTATGCACTTCACGAAGAGCTCTCTTAATTTGTTACGTTATATACAATATCGCTATCCTATTGGCTTGGCGTTGGCCAATCAGCTCCGTGAAAATCACAAACCATGCACTTAGAACACAGCCAATTAGGGAAATACACCAAACCGTAGTCAGATATCCAACATAATTACTATAATACAAATGTTGGCCTATTGCAAATTCAACGAAGCTGTTTGAATTACGGGGAAGGGTGCATCTCACATGTCAAGCGCAAGATAATGTCGCAAGGCGTGCGTCTATGTAACAAAACTAAGTCAGTGCCATCCTTCTACTTTTCCACTCCCTATGAAGCACGGACCCACCACTAAAGCTGGCCACCCTTACAGGAAGCCTGCATAACGCTTTCACACGCTCTTACAACGGTGATTTCTGTAGCAATTTTTTTACATAATGAGGCTTTCAGTCCCACGTACAACCTCGCCTTGTACGACATGCCTGAGTGAGCAGTATTCTTTCTTTGTCTCACAAGAGACCTCCAGGAACGACAAGAAGTCAATGCAGCTGAGCTAAAAACAAAATGTGGAAATAAGAGGAAGGGAGGTGTATACAGAAGTTGGTAGGAAACGGAAAAATGGACTCTAAAGGTCACGGTGAAATTTCCCAGTCTTCCAGTTATCTCATCGATTACCAGATGCTTCAATTTCCCGGAGACGTCATGTTACCAACAGGAAACAGCTCTCGGCTCAAACCGCCGACTACACCAGACATTCTGGTCCTTACGGCTACGCAAGTAGTGGATGACAGTTTGAGTCCCGGCTTCATTCACCATCAACAAATACATAACATGTTAGATTCCCAAAATAATGGCTCATAAAGTGCAGAATTCATTCATTTACTCACTCACCACCCATCAGCTCCCTAAGACGAACTGGCCTTCAACAAACTCGAGACAAGTCGTCCTGTCACGTGCCACTAGCTCAAGGTCATCCCACGTCTTCCTCACCATTTGCATTTCTGTGGTTGTAATGTTTCCACTGGTTATTTCTACCTATTGTCATCTACTACGTTAACTTGAGGCGGACATGTTAGTGAACTATTCTGTTGTATGTAAACGTCTTGTTCTGAATTCAGTAGCCCACCAGGGAGGTTCCACAGCCAACATTTCCGCAGCTTCGCCAGTGCTGGATTAATGTCAATAGAGAAAGAAAAAAGGAAGTGAAGATGATGATGAAAGTCTTTGGAAATGAGTTTTCTTTTCACACGTGACTTGACATATGAACTGGGCGTAATAAGTAGTTAGTACGTGTTTTTTGTTTTTGTTTATTGTCTCAGCTGATTAACTAGCAAACTATAATGACTACACAATGTGTGATAACTGGTTGATGTTAAACTTTACCACAACGGTATGCTTTCCAGCTAAAGTTAAAATTTACTACTGACTTTGTGATTTCCAGCGAAAGTTTAACTTTACAACCGGCGGTATGATATCCAAGCAAAAGTTGGACTTTACCACCAACGGTATGATTTCCAGCGTAAGACAGACTTTACTGCCAAAGGAGTGATACCAAGTAAAAATAAATCGAGGATTTGATTTCCGGTCAAAGTTAAACTTTACAACAGGTGGTATGATTTCCAGCTAAAGTTAAACTTTACTAATGATGGTACGATATCAAGGTCAAAATAGACTGCGGATTTATTTATTTCCAGCTAAAGATAAACATTTTCCCAGCTAGAGATCGCAACATCACTAAATTCAACAAAAATGCTTAACAACAACAACAACAAACACAATAAATCTGACTACTGTTTATACCAGCTCCTTGTGGTGAATTCTTTTTTGTTCATTTGTTCGAAATGTATCCGCTGCTATGTGGCAACCTTTTGTTTCGGCTGCTCTTACGTTCTCTGTGGTATCCGGTTTCCGGCTCCCAACTGTGTTTTCTTAGTTCCACTCCCGGTGCTTGAATAACGTGCGACAACATAAGAGACAGAAATACGTTTTCAAGAATAATTTCTGAACAAGCAGCCTGACATTTTCTGTGGCCTCCCGACTGTTTGACGGAGCACGAACAAACAAGATGATGTTGTTCTGTGAGAAAGGATACTGGCCAGGGTATCTATTTACCGCCATTTTCAGACACTATATTTAAGTGTAATAAAGAGTCATTGCAAAATCACTTCTTATTTTTACATTTTTATTTCATCACGTGTACCTAATGGATATCCGTGAAACAAATGTCAGAACATAGAATAACAACTTCCATTTGGCTAATAACATATTTTTTCCCGGAACCAAAATAAAAATAAAATTAAGTCTAAAATGGCCAACAAAGGGGCGTAACAACAGAAAGCAAAAATTGCTGCCAATAATATGTGACGTGCTGAACAGGCCGGATCTCATGCTGACTTGTAATGTCAATGTGATACATCGTTTTATGTAATAAAATATCATTCAATTCTATTTATCTTGATGTTTGTTTCATATAAATTAGTTTGATTAGATTATAGAAGTAGCAGTTTACAAACAGCAAGTGACTTTTCAATCGTCCTGAATAAATAACGTGAGGATTTGATTTGCATAGCGGATAGAAAGCTTGCCTCTTGCGGTAAAATTACCGGTTCTAAATCTGGTAGCCTCACGCTTCAGTCAACCCAGCTGTAAATGAGAACCTGACACTGCTGCTTCTTACAAGGAGGATAGAGCGATTCGCTTCCGTAGCTAGGCAGTGTTGCCGTTCGGTAAGTCCTGGGTTCGAGTCTCCGGTAAGCCTATCACGTCTGTTGTTTTTCTGTTGTCTAGTTTGCTACTTATTTATTTCTCACGAGTGCCTCAAACATACCTTTATGTGCGTATTATTTATTAATCAGGGGTGCATGCACTTCCTCGATGTGCGCGAATCGACTTCTGAGGATGAGAGAGACATATTTTAGAATGTGAACACATTATAATACACAGGACTCTCGTGTATTTCGACAAAACAGGGCACTGATCATGAGAATTCAATGAACATATTGTACTTAAACCATCTTTAAACAGGTTTAACATTTTGGTGAGGGTTATAATCACAAGAACTATTTTCACTATGTCTACAGCTATTGGAAAAATTCACGAACGTTACTCATAAAAGTACTTCTAATTCAAGTACCTCTGTCACAACACTGGCAATGATATTCTGGAATTGCCAGGTAAAATAGTATCTTCATGATAAATTATGAATTGCACAACATAAATTCTGCTATAACTTTGTGGTTAATGACCCGATCAGGATAATTCTTTTGGGATTTAAACAGCAACTACAAATACTTGTAATTATGGCAGTAGGAAATCATTATCTTTGGTATTTGACGAGGAAATTAGGATTTTGTTGGTAAATTCGCAGCACAACAGCACTGAAATCCCATGAAAGTTTACTAGAAGAAAAGTTAACCCAGGCGCGGACCTCCGAGAAAGCAAAGGTTAGATCTAGATTTCGTACATAAATTCGCCTCAGACACAGTTCCTTACTTCCCGAAATCACTCCAAGATCTGACAGAGCTGAGAAGATATCCAGAGCGTTTACTCATATATTAGAAAACCCATAACACAACAAGATAACAGAGAAGAAATCACAACTGACGGCTATTGGGAGTGAAGCTTCTAACAGCCGCAGACTTCGAAATACCACTGTTCTGGGGGTATATCTGTATAGATCGTTAACCTCAAAATATCTTGATGAATTAATGTACGTTTAAAATTGATGAGTATTTACAATGAAAGCTATGCTTAACAAAAATCCACATGTCTATATCTTGCTTTGTGCCCGAAGGAAGATGGCTTCACCACTATATAACCTCAATCCTTTGATAGCATTGGCTTTGCTAGAAGTCCTTGTTAGGACTTACCAACGCTAGCAATAAAAGCTTTCAGTCCTGTTTAGGGCACTGTTTTAGAAAGCTGTGTTCAAAGAGTTCGTCTTCTCTGTTTCTTTCTGTCTTTACTTTCGGCAAATTTTGTCGATGTAATGTAAGGGAAACAATTTTGCTAACTTTAGCATAACGCTATGCCAAAGGGGAGTAGTCATGACTGGGTTGGAAAATGTCTTTAACTGATGTTAACATTTTTAATGTATTGTATTGTTGTACGACGTACCCCTTTTGACTGACTAAACCACAGCCTCAAGACAGTGTTGTCGAAATGAGGAGTCTGATCAACAGTGGCCAGTCAGCATCAGAGGGACGTCTTGGTTATAAACAACAAATACAAAAACCTGGTCATATTTTACAGGTTCGACTAGTGGTAAAAAACGTGACACAATTTTAGAAATTGTGAAACTGTTTAACAGTGGACCAACACTGTTCCTGGCGTAAGCATAGCGTCTTCAATGTCCAGATGTTTTAACGATAGAAGGAAGTCAGCTACTACAACGTGTCAAGCAAGTTAAGTAAATCTTAACGTGAAAACAAAAACCAAGACACCCAAGCCAATAACATTATGACATACAATAACCAAACAGCGACTATATACTTTTTTCAAATGGTGTGAAAATTTGTAAGATATTGATATACCAAAATGGTAATTTTTTAAACATCATTAATCAATAAAGCACATTGATTTGTTTATAACTGCAGTTATTCAGTTATTTAAATTTCCAGTTATAATTTTGTTGTGTGGTCAAAGAGATAATTATAATTTAAAAGTGGTAGGTAAGCTGCACTGACATATTTATATAACACCCCTGGCGCATAGGAGAGGTCTAGCGAGAAGGTGATTTACTTCACAGCTCTGTTCTACAGCTACCATCTAGAACTGTGCAGTTAACTACCTGACGTGTCCTGTACCATCCCCACCACTAGTTCACCAGCACTCTTCTCCATTTCTAGGAACTACTTTCTAATTTTCTATCCAACATCAATCTCGCCACAACCTCTAACGGCCATTTTCCATTTGTTTAAATACCCACTAAATAAAATATTTAAAAATGAATTATTTTCTTTTCATTTAATATAAAAAAAAAGGACACAATTATATCTTTTTCCATTTCTGGTGTATTTTGTGAACTAAATGATAATGGGGTATGAGTCTTCTTAAAATGCTGTAACGGATGTGCGGGACCTCTACAAGGGAAAAACCACTGGTCTTCTTCTTCTGTGTACACTCTCAGACGTCAACTTGAATATGCTCAAAGTAAGCGGTGGTCAAATTGAGTCTAGCTTCATAGTGTTTTTTTTTCCAGGACTGGTTTTGCTGACGGCCATATGCCCTTTCTCTGTTCCTCATAAGTTGGGCATCTTTGAAGCAGATGTCATTTTATCGGTGCCACATTTACACTCATGGGTAGTTTTTAGTTTTAGCTTGCTGAGTAGCACTGATTTAGAGTGTTTTAGCTGCACCAAATTTCGACATTTCGTGACACAAGAAACCATGACTTAGCACAGTCGGGAAAGAAAAACAAATAAAGACAAAACTAGGAATAACACCCACTTGCTGCTTCGTTGCTAGCAATACTTTTCATGACTAGCCTTATCTGAGCTTCGTCACACTATCTGACAGAAACGAGTCCATTTTTAGGACAGCCCTTATCAGGGCATCATCACACTAGCTGATAGAAACTAGTCCTGTTCAGGACTAGCCCTTATCTAAGCTTCGTCACACTATCTGACAGAAACGAGTCCTTATTCACGACTTAGTATCTATAAACAGTGCACATTGAGTTCAGAGTTGCTGAGATTCAAAGATGTGTGTAAGAGAGATATGGGTGCCGATCGCACCAAGTGCGATGCTATTTGCGGCGCCGCAAATCCACCTCAGTGACTGGGCTGGGCAAAAAGAAGCTCACACAACAAGCAGAAGAGAGGAGAAAACGTCGAAAGGAACACCGGGAAAATAAGCAGCCGAGGGTTGTCACCTCAAGGGGCGCATTTCCATAGTCAGGTATGACTGAAAGGGCTATTGTTATTATTATTATCATTATTATGAAATTCAGAGTTATCTTTTTTCCCTGAGTGGCAAAAGGCGCACCCTTTTTTGTCCTCTCTGTCACCTAAAGATCTACCACATGACATACTTGTGATCCAACCGTTACCGCGATTGACCGGTTCCCGACCCCTGAGCTAAGATATGTAGGCGGAGAACAACAAATTAATCTCTCTGTCCCTCCTTTGCCCTTCTCTGTTTTCTCAATTTCAATTACCGTTAAGAGGCTTCAGGACATGAACTGATGTTAATAGCAAGTGGAGAATTATCGATGATCTTTAAGCTCTTATATACCGAGTCTCCGTGTCACGTCCTTGACATCTGGGTATACAAGGCTCGTGCCGTATGTTCGCCTAGACAGCGATAGAGAAAAATGTTAAGACACGTAGATTACCAACAGGAAAGACTGAAGGGGGGGAAAGAGATAGATATTAGATAACAATAAAGAGAGAAGACACAATTCACAGTCTGACATCGTTGCACAGAAAGAAGTCAAAAACAGAATTAACAAACAGTACTAGGGGACAGGAAGTTCTGGAGAGACATGATCATCTACGCCGCCAGGCACAGTACCAGAAGAAGCATGGTACTGTTTTCAAGTATGTTGTTGACTTTTTGGTCCATATCATGACGTTCCAACTGTTCGACAATCTTCTCTCTTTGTATCTATCAATCTTCGTCCTTTTACACCACATAACATACCCTCCCTGTTGTATAATCTATCTTCTCTTTTCTCATTACACCACATAACATACCCTCCCTGTTGTATAATCTATCTTCTCTTTTCTCATTACACCACATAACATACCCTCCCTCTTGTATAATCTCTCTTCTCTCTCAATCTCACCACATACACCCACATAACTAATACACCCACATAACATACCCTACCTGTTGTATAATCTATCTTCTCTCTTCTCATTACACAACATAACATACCCTCCCAGTTGGATAATTATCCAACAGGGAGGGTATGTTATGTGGTGTAATGAGAAGAGAGAAGATAGATTATACAACAGGGAGGGTATGTTACATGGTGTCATGAGAAGAGAGAAGATAGATTATAATCTATCTTCTCTCTTCTCATGACACCATGTAACATACCCTCCCTGTTGTATAATCTATCTTCTCTCTTCTCATTACAACCATGTAACATACCCTCCCTGTTGTATAATCTATCTTCTCTCTTCTCATGACACCATGTAACATACCCTCCCTGTTGTATAATCTATGTTCTCTTCTTCTCATGACACCATGTAACATACCCTCCCTGTTGTATAATCTATCTTCTCTCTTCTCATTACACCATGTAACATACCCTCCCTGTTGTATAATCTATCTTCTCTCTTCTCATGACACCATGTAACATACCCTCGTATTTCCTGACATTCTCAAGTGGAACTGAGAAGACAAAGAAGAGGGGTGAGGAAGAAGGGGCGAGTGAGATAAGAGAACAGTCAGGATGACATTAACAAAGTAAAGTCAGCAGTGCATTAGGTTAGCTACAAATGTAAATGATTTACCTTCAATCATTGACGGCAGGTGAGATAAATTTTGTCAATATCAAAATCAGCAGGGTTTTCTGTGAGTAATAGTGCATACGTTCGTGTCCGGGGTTTATGTGCATGCTCGAGCGTGAGTTAACAAAAAAATGGGGTGAAAATAAGAGTCAAACAACTCAGCTCGTACATTTATCCAAGAATATGTGGCGTGTACACGTGATCTGTACACTGATAGGTCCATGAGTGCGTGCGTTTATCTGTTATCGAGCGCGTGCGTGAGAGAACTTGTACGTGAAAAAACAACCCACACTGCCCTCTGCAGCAGCTCTCGGTATCTACACGACTAAATGTGGCAATCACTGTCCCTAGTCCAAGTTACCTACCTGTCTGACAGGTGGAATCGGAAACATACTTATTTCTGAAAGATGAGGTATCACAAACAGACGTACCCCACTTAGACAGACTGAGAGAGGGACGGACGGATGGACAGACAGACAGACATAGGTGGGTGGGTGAGTGGTTGGGTGAGTCGGCAGGCAGACAGACAGACAGACAGACAGACAGACAGACATACATACATACAGACAGACAGACAGACAGACAGACAGACAGGCAGGCAGGCAGGCAGGCAGGCAGGCAGGCAGGCAGGCAGGCAGGCAGGCAGGCAGGCAGGCAGATAGATAGATAGATAGATAGATAGATAGATAGATAGATAGATAGATAGATAGATAGATAGATAGATAGATAGATAGATAGATAGATAGATAGATAGATAGATAGATAGATAGGAAACTCTATACAGAGCGATACAACAGGTGGCGATCTGATCATCAGAAGCAGTCCCCCTTCGATCAAGTGTTTCGGCCCCTTAATCTCCTTTACATTCTAAGGAGGGGGGGGGAGCAGACCCACTTGGGTCATGACTCCCAAGTGTCAGCCTCCTGTTGTCTTGTGCGGTGAATTGAACCCATTTCACCTTGGTTGCAGCTTTCAAATTACTATTTTCTACCCGCTGGAGGCAATTGTGAAAGTAACTATATATTGAAACTTCCATAGCCCGTTGCTGTTGTTCCACAGCCAGCATGATGCCTTTTCCGCAGTTTCTCTGAGCCTCTTGAGTGAATTTGTTCTTGACTGTCCCCTCAACCCCAACAGTTTCAGTAGATCATACACTGAGGCCGCCACGAGACCTCTTGCACCCACCTCAACAGCCATGACCTTTGCAGTGAACCCATCGTGTCCCAAGTCCGTGGCCAGATCATTATACTTGGCCACTTTGAACGAGTGTTGCTCGTCCAATCTGGCTTCAAATGGCACGGTCAGCTCAATCATTATAATCTGATGCGATTATGAGGAATGCAGCACTATATCTGGCTGTCTTCGAGATCTTCTGATGCTCTCTGGATATGCCCGTAGCCCAGGTAGATCTACTGCCATCTCCCAATCATTTGCACAGTCAAGAAGAGATGGAAAACTGCTACATGATCTACTTGATTTGGGATGTGCTGACTTTCCTGCTGTCAGAAAGTATGTATTTGTGGTACTCTGTCTGACATTGTTGTTCGCCTTCACCTTGTGCCAGGTCTATTGTAGCAGACACACCTCAATTTTGTACTTTGTGTGGCGTCATGTGTATTGCCCTTGCCAAAATTGCCACCTTGCAAAGCTGAGAGCACATGTTCAAGTGTCTGCCTCTCTTGGCACAGGAGGGCACTGGCTGAGCATCATCAGACTTTCCCCATCTCACAAGATTTGCAGGACGATGGTAGGAGGTCTATACACTGATCTAATAATGAAGCTGAGTCTAAGAGGTGCCATAAGCCATATATCATTCCATGTCAAGGACCTTTGCAGGGCTCCTTCCCATGTAGCCCCATTGGCCTTGTTGGGCCTGCTGCACCGCTTTTTGTATCCTCTTCTCGTTCTCAGCTCCTCGTACTACTCCTGAATTACCATGTCTCTGCATTCCCGTTTGATGCCTTGGACCACCAGTGGATGTCACAATGGCCAAATCCCTGTCTATTCGTCTTTGTGTATCGATTACCTCCCTCAGCTTGAGCGACTCTTGGGCAGCACACAACAGCTTCATCCACTTTCCACTTCCTTGCAGTTTTCAGTGTGGGCTGAATGGACTTAACTACGTCATCTGCGGACGTGCGGAGCATCATTGCGAGGCTTGCCTTTCCTAGTTTGAATTCTCCAACAACTGACGTTTGAAAGGAAGCATTAGCTTTGTCTTCTTGTGTAGTACAGTGCTATGTCTGACTGACCTGGTGGTACTCCTAAACCATTGTCCTCATGAACTTGTTGACCTTTTGCTCTATAGCTTCCACTGTACCGGGTGCTTATTTCATATATAAGCAGTGACCATAGCAATTTTTAGGTATCAACATGAAAAACTGGAGGCACCACAAATTTGAACTTTTTTAGGAGTCTGCTTTGGTCTTATGATCTGTTAGTCCTCTGTCTGCATTTCTATTGTCTGTTTGAACTGCCTTTTGAGTCTTTTAATGAGGCATCATACACCCTGCCAAGACTTTTAACAGGTTCCTCAATGACAGTAGGGGTTCTTTGGTTTAGAACCATGAATGTGACCTCAAATGTCACCCCTTTCCTGACTGATAGGCTTCTAGACTTCTTAGGTTTGATAGATCATTCTGCACCAGCTGACCTAGTTCATCCATGCAGGCGCGCTAACATTATTAGGGGCCTGGTGTTCATTTGATGTCAGAATCGTTGTGTTATCAAAGAATGCGTTAAGCGGTGGCATGTGACACCTTTCATTGAGCTTTGAACCGGTTGCAGATCCTTCAGCCGATTGGAGGATTACCTGCATAGCCAACACAAATAGTGGAGAGATGGTACATCCCATCGCATTTCCAACTTGTAGGTCAATCCACTTCGTTTGTGTACTCTCTGGCTCAGAAACGTACGCCCGCTATTACTCGAGGCGAGAATCTCTGGTTAGTATATCTAACCTGAGAATGATTTGTTATGTGAGTGTCCTTTTGTTCCCTGTACAATGACAGGTGTCCACTCGCCCATTCAGGCAGATACTCGCGACTGTCTTCGGAGGGTACCCGTTTAGAGATGGGTTGGCTCAGGAGCCGCCAATCGATGGTCGACGACACTCCTTCTTCAAATGTTTCTTCGCTAGGGCTCGAAATTAATTCCCAGTCCAGGTCCCGGTCGACGACACTCGTTCAAATGTCCTCGCCCAGGCTTGAACCTGGATCACCTGATCGCCAGCACAGTGTTGTAAACCATTACACCAGCGCGGCTCCCGGTTGAAAATCTGACAGAGAACCCTGAGAAATACAACTTCAACATTGCTGTAATTTCTTGTGGAACATGTTACATTTCCAGGGTCTAACACAGCATCTGGTGTGGAACGGATTCATACGCATTAGCTAGATCCAACCAGATTACATGGAGATGTGTTCTGTCAGACTTTGCCTTTTGAATTGCTTCTTAGATCATCGGGGCATGCTCCAGACACCCTGGCGTACCAGGGATACATCTTTTCTGGATGGGCAGTGTCAATATATGCATTCTCCAGGAGGTATGTGGTGAGCCTTTTAGCCATCACTGAGAAGAATATCTTCCCTTCCACATTAAGTAGTGAAATTGGCCAGAACTGACTGATGTCTGGTGGAATTTTGTTCCTTCGGGATGTAGACTTCATTCGCCTTTCTCCATTATTTGCTTACAAGTCTGGTTTTTCCAGCATTTTTCACCAAATGGAGCAGCCGTTTCAGAACTTCAGGACATCTCTTATACACTGTGACGGTATTGCCTCCCCTGCTTTGCAGTAGTGGTCCAACAATGACCAAAACTCAGAGTATCTAATATAGGCTTCAGGTGAGTCTATTTGTACACAAGATTACTCTTGGCAGAAATTTAGATAGAAGAGTAGTAGTAACGCTTCTATCACATGGGAGTCTTCACAGAAATTCAGGTAAGCGAAAACAATGCTGGCTGTCGCTAAGCACTTTAATTCTGTAACCTGCCGACACTTTTTGTGAAGAATTCAAGCACTTATTTATCAACTCGTTAAGCCCCCACCCTGATTTACTCAGTGGAATTCTCTTATTCAAGTATAGCTCTGTTTAGAATGTGTGTTATATAATTGACTGAGGCAAAACATTGCAGTAACTTTAAGATGATCAAAGTGAAGTTAAATTTGTAACATTACAAATAACAAAATTTAATAATCACTTAAGGTTTAACAGTTTGAAAATAATTTGAATAGTTATAGATAAAGAAATACTTTCATCCTCGTATTTGGGGATTGCGAAAGAGTTAAGAAGTTCAGGTGGCAGCATATATTTGAACGTAGCTGCCAATGACGGTTCTGTCTTTTCGCACTGATCACTCGTCTCTGGTCAAGGTTGTCGAGTGTATTTCATCTCCCAGAATCTTCAAGGAAAGTCTACACAGTGCGTCCTTTGTCTTAAAGCGTAGGCCACTGATCCCGTCTTGTTCCAGAAATAGTACGTTCTGCTGGTACTATCAATAACTGTGATAGAAGAATAGAAAAGAAACGCTCTTCTTTGAGTATGGCGTTCTCTGACACAGTTATGTGCCCCCCCTCTTCTATTTCACCATCCCACTTTAACTCAGAGTTTACCCTCGATGAGAATTAAATTTAATCCCTCGAGATAAAACTTCCTTTACATTTTAAACTAAATAGCTTTAGCTTTACATTGCATTTATATGGAAAAAGGTTAAACTTATAGATATTATATGTTTTACATTTACCTTTCCACTGTTTGAAAAGTGTTCACAATATAAATTCATTCATGTTTCATTTACACTTGTGGAAAAGTTTGAAAGTTCTATTAATTAAAATGAATATTTTCCCATGGGACATTTACATGGTTTAAAGCGTGTGAAACCTTACATTAATTTTAAAGTGAATATGTTTTATAGGGACATCTACACTGCTTTGAAAATGTAAGTATTATACTTAGAATGTAAAATCATTTTCTTTCATCTTTCCCTCCCTACTCCATAGGGAAACTGGAAACTACTTTATGATTTTAGTTCTCCTTACGAAACTATCAATAAAAGCAATCACCAGCCCGTGCAGTGGTGGTTCATGAATCATTATGCTATACGCTGAGGTTTGCCAGCATCAAATGCCTTTGACATTCTAATAGCGAGTTTCACACAATAAAATTCATATGGTAATCTAAACATATATATATGTTAGTTCACATGTTAGTAATAAAATATGGAATTGTAAATCCAACTTACGCTAATCCTGGTTATACAGACTTGTCGCACAGATGAATAAAAGAGACGAATCGTTCTCTTACAACCACGGTTGTCGGGGATTTCTTTTAATTTTAACATAGATTGGCCCTTCTGACTCGGTGTTTCTTCAATGTCCTAGTCCCGGTTGTTCCTTATTAAAATTTGAAAGAGATTTCCTGTGCTTTATACGTCTTCCCTGGTTCTCCAATGAAAGGTCCGGATACCCCCCCAATTAGGAATTAGGTTGAATCTAGTTCTTCCACTGGCGAAGGTCTGATGTCTTGGCGAGCGTGCAAATCACAGAGAAATAAAAACTGTGAAATTGTCAGCCTATTGTTAAATCCTAATTGTAAGATGTTAAATTACGATGTATAGGAGAGCCAGATGTTAAAGTCTAATTTTGTATCGTGTTGAAGTGTCGTTGAGTGGGCGTGTCGTTTATCACCTGGACAGTTCAGTGTTGCGTGTATCTAGGTCACCAGCGTGAGGCGCTGCCAGGGTGGAATGCAGATACTCACACATAAACAGCATACATGTTTCTCAGGTTTGTAAAACTCGTAATAGGATGTGGTCGAGAGTAAAGGTGTGTGTGTAGGAAACAGCAGATCGTGGACACGAAGTCGTATAGGCTCTTATTCAGGTACACACCAAACTCACTCCACACAAGTAGAAGTCATAGACGTGGATAATGCAGATGACTTTTTCTTCAACATTTATTACGGCAACAGTACGCTGACAGACGACACAGTCAATTGAAACAAGGATCATGGACATTTCATGTGTGGTAATGATTATAAACATCTAGCATCATAAATCTTGCATAGCTCATGTGTAGAATGCTAGTAGAGCTGGCTTGACAATCTATGCTCTTTCATACTGTAGCTCAGGGCCCCTGACAAAACGCGTCAGGTAGTCCTTTAACAAATATCCCGCACGATAAAGGCGGTTCCAGTTGCTTAATATCAAAGTCTATGAACTTGTTTAATGAAAGTCAAGGTTTCATCTGGCTTCACCGCCAGACACTTCTTCTTCTGCTCAAAGATATCGGCCGTGATATCGGGCCTCTATAATAATGTGAACAACTGTGTATTCTTCATGGGCAGGCATAATCATCCATGCCGAAAACATACCGCTAACATACGGTTTCCATTAATAATCTCTCTTCACTGGGCTTCTGTATAATAGACGAATAGTCTTAGCTGGCTACATCGAGCACACATAATGGACTCTGTATCTCAAAGAACTGTGAGCTTTACTCACAGGTCGACACAAAATGTTCTGCAACTTAGGCATAATAATTAAGTTTCTTTTACCTTTGACAGAATCCGAGAAATACACAAATAATAACTGTCGTCATTCTTTGACGAACAGAATAACTCTGGGGAGAATTCACTAAACATCACAGTCACACTGAAGACTATCTTTCCCCCAGATAATGCAGAGAAGTACAACGGACATACTAGTCCGGTCAGAACCCAGTTCATCACTCCCTGACGGAAGTCTCTCCGTTTCACGCTCAAAAAACTTGCGCATGCGTAGACAGAACAGATCTGACAACAGCTAACCCCGACTTAAAGACAGGTCAACACAATGAATTAAAAACAAAGGAAGATAACCCCCAATCAACCTGTCCCAGGGAGTTAACATACAGTTCTCCTACCTTAGATCATCAAAAAATATTAAATAGTTTTTACGTCTTATGAAACCGTCAAAAACGACAGCAACGCCTATATTCCCTCCAGTGATGTTATGAATCTAATCAGAAAGATCCAATCATTTCAAATCATGCAGGATAGGCTGTGATATTTCACAATAATCCCACGTGAAATAAGGTGCGTGCCTGCAAAGGTCACGTATTACCACATATGGACATCTGATGCCTTGTATACACTCTTACAAACACATTTGTAGACTCATATTGTCTAAAATGTAATAAATCCATGATTACTTTTTAACCAAGGATCGGAAGTAATGTCGTCTTATCAGCGGTTCAATCTAAACGCGCCGGCGACTATCTTATCTCAGCTCTTCGTAGGCTGGGATGACCAGGCAACAAACGGGTGACATTGGCAAGGAGTGTCACAACTGTCATAGTTATCACCTACCGGGTGATTTGATAAAATCATATATCTGCTATTTAGCAGACAAATAAAGAAAGAAAGAAAGAAAGAAAGAAAGAAAGAAAAGTGCGATAATTGACAGCACCTAATAAAAATCAGTACCACAAATGTACCGATACTCCGGAGAGAACCAAAGATCGATAGAGGTCTCCCCGTTTCGTCACATACACAACATATGATACACCATTAGGAAATGGAGCTGGCTTGCACCGCGCTTTCTGGAAAATGCTTTCTATTTCTTGTATTGTTGGGGACTTGGTGTTAAATTCAGCTCCTGGCTTACTGCCATGCTGCTGAGCGGCTCATCTTTGCGACCATCTGAATAGGTATTCTAAGGTGTTTTTCCAAACTCCGCCTATGCCGGTCCCAAGCCCGGATGAAAAAGGAGGAGGGCGGCCTGCATGGAGGCCGTAAGGAGGCAGCCCCTCCACCATGCAAAGGCACAACAGGCCAATCACCTGTTTGCTTTAAACCACGATTACGAGTAACACAAGAGAGAAACCGGACTGATTCTAAAGGCGACGAACTGGAACGGACTACGGACTACGACTTATGGAACATGGAACACAAGAAGTATAAATGGGAAGGAAGAGGAGCTGGTGGAAGAGATGAGGAAAGCAAAACTAGAAATCCTGGCTATAACGGAAACAAAAAAAAGGACAAGGAGTCATGGATCTCAATGGCAACACGCTGCTCTACAGTGGTGTACCCATATCCGAAAGAGCTAAAGGGGGGTGTGGGTTGCATTGTGGCCCAAAATCAAAAAGATAGTATCAAGGGATGGAACTTTGTCTCGGAGCGCATTATGGGTGTAAAAACTAAAAGAAGGAGAAACCATAGTCAACCTGGTCATAGTGTATGGGCCAAATGAGGATGAGAGAGCAGAGGTCAAGGAGGAATTCTTCGAGCTGCTTCAAAGGACAGTGGATGACTGCCTAGATGAAGTTATCATGCTCGGAGATTTTAATGCCAGAGTTGGAAATGACCATGCTAGATGGGGTGGAGTTATCGGAAGATATGGAGAAGATACTCTCAATGACAATGGAAAGCGACTCCTTAGATTCTGCAGTGAGCAGAATCTGACCATTACAAACACAAAGTTCCCCCATAAGCGCATACATGCATACACTAGATGTGAACCAACAAAGAATGAGAAGTCAGTGATCGACTATGCCATTGTTCGGAGAAGCTCATTCAAATATGTCCGAGATGCAAGAGTCTGGAGGGGGCCAGAGATTGGAAGTGATCACTACCTGCTAACAATCAAACGAACAACTGAAAGAGTTGCTCAGCCTAGGAACTGCTCAACATCACGCAAGAAACCAAGTAAACGAGCAGGAGAAATGAGCATTAGGACCTACAAGCTGAGAGAGCCAGAAATTAAGACCAGATATCAGGGGCTTATTGCTGCAGCGGTGAGCAACACAGAAGAACAACTGATGACTTGGAAACCCTCTGGATTAAATTCAAGGATATCATAAAGACAGCTGCTGCAGAAGCATGTGGTGAAGTCCGACTTGGGAACCAGAGAAAGAGACACCTTGGTGGACAGAGGAAGTCAAAGAGAAAATAAGAGAGAAGAAAATGGCATGGAAACAATACTTAGGAGCTAAAAACACAACAGGACAAATGGAAAAATATAGAGAATATGTGACACTCAGAACAGAAGTAAAGAACAAAGTGCTAGCAGCAAAACAGAAGTCCTGGGAAGAATTTGGAGAAAAGCTAGAAAAAGATGCACAAGAAAACCAGAAATTGTTCTATAAGACCCTAAAGAACATGAGGAAGGAAAAACAATGCCCTCTCAAAATTATAAAGGACAAGCAAGGCAAATTGCTTACTGCCCCGAAGGAAGTAATGGAAAGATGGAAAGAATATTTCTCAGAACTCCTTGATGGTGAGCAAGGTCAAACATCAGAAATGATAACCGCTAGCACAGAAGAGGAAACCAATGGTGATGAAGATGACATAAAGATGGAAGAACTAAAGGCAGCACTGGAGAAAATCAAGATGGGCAAAGCAGCAGGGCATGATGGTATAACACCAGAAATGGTTAAGTACATGGGAGCATCAGGCGACCTATTACTCTTAAGGGTTTTACAGGCAGCGTGGTACAACAAGACCATGCCAAAGGATTGGGAGATTGCCATCATAACACCAATTTTCAAAAAGGGTGACAATCGACAGTGTGGAAACCATAGAGGCATATCCCTTCTCAGTGTCCCTGGAAAAAATCTACTCTAGAATCCTAGAGCAGAGACTCCAACGCCTAGCTGAGCCACAATTGGATGAGGTCCAGTGCGGATTCCGAGCAAACCGAAGTACTCAAGACCTAATTTTCACACTCAGACAGCTGAGTGAAAAGGCCCTTGAGTATAAGAGAGTGAGATCCATCTTGTTTCAGTTTGCCAATCAATTATATAAAACCTTGTCTAAACTGAATGTCGGCACTTAACTTTTGTTCAGTAGTATATTATATCGCCGAAGATTTCAGCTTTTTCTCCAAGTTTATCTGCTTCAGGTTGTTATTCAGCTCTATTGACAAGGCTTTGTCCAGCTGTTCCCAAAGCCCTTTTTGCACTGGCAGGTGCAAACTTAATTGCATCTCTTTTCTGGTCCAAGAAGTGTGTGAGATCATTATCAGGCAGATCAAATTGAATATTCTCGCGCTGTGGATTGACTCCTGGCTAGTTAAGCAGGCAGACAAAAAAGCGACGGGCGTAACCCAATAGAAATAAAACCGGACATGAGAGAGACAGACAGAGAGAGATAGACAGAGAGATAGACAGAGAGAGGGACAGAGAGAGGAAATGGTGGGAAGTGGACAGACAAACGACAGATACAAGGGCTGACTGGCAAAAGTAACGGATGTGTGACTAGATAAAACTAAAAACAGAAATGAGTATATAAGAGTGAGAGTGAGTGAGAGAGATGAGAGAGAGAGAGAGAGAGAGATGAGAGAGAGAGGAGAGAGAGGGAGAGAGAGAGAGAACGATCGACAACGACAGACAGACAACAAAGATGGACTATTGCTGTAATGTGCGTGTAAGAGAGAAGCTGTGACGAGCGATATTTTTCTTTCGCTCTCTCGTTTTTTTTTTCCTTTTTCTTTTCAACCTACCTTTTAATAGTAACAGTGTGTGTTCCTTAAATCTTCCCTGCACACACTTTCCAGTAGCTGTCACCCGATAATTGGATGATAGTATCAATTTCACTCATTCGTTCCGACCACTGGCCAGTATGAATAGAACAGGTGTGTGTTTAAATGGACGGTAATAGATGCAGGGACAGCTTTGCAATAGGAGAACTCTGAAATTAGATTTCACACCACGGTAAAGTACCGTATTTTCCTTGAGACAGAGTTCAGATGACAAGAGTGTCCCGGAGCTAATTATTTTTAAGATGGAAAATGGGTGGGTGGTCTCATAAATCTGTCTTTGGTAAAAATGGAATTTCGCTGGTCTCAGTATTTAGTCTGAGAATTAGCAATTGCCTAGCACTGCAACCAACAACTTTGGTCCCGAAAGAACTCAACTCGAATATCAGCCTGTGCTTAGGCGTAAGACTTGCTTTTGACAAAGCTTCGCTTTTTTGCAAAAGTACAACCGAGTGCGTGTGAGTGAGATTTATATTGATTAAATTATAAGAATGGTTTTGTAAGATTGTACATTTTCAGTTCTGGATAATGAGTAGACCCAGAATCATTGAATACTGATTGTAACAAGAGATTTGATTTATTGCAATACTTTGGTGAACATGCAGACACCCTGTGTTATGAAGGGACTATTAGTGATGGTGGTTTAACTTACAACCTCTACACCTCACGGTAGAAGGGGAACGACTAAGTAAGTAAGTAAGGTTAACTGTACATGTTGAAGATGTCTTTTATGATATATCTAATTTTTTTGACTTAAGCAAACCGGTAAATACCCTTATGATGTGTAGTATGCTTACATGGTATTTGTCTCACATGCATAAACTGTAGGGCAGCAGTACAAAAGACAAATATGGGTCTGTACTGTGAAGTCTGACGGACAAAGAATTGATAATTAATCTCTCCCAAATGGAGGATTACCGAAGTCGTGTTGTATCTTTCCCAGTTCTTTTAGGGTAATAGACTACATCAGGAGCTTCCGTCTTCATCGATGACGTCGAAACCTGGATCAAGAAAAGAGAACTTCCAACCCCTGAGATAGATCTACACCTAACACCCAACCCTCGTCTTTTCACGTGGAAAAATCAGGGATTGACCAGGATTGCTGTCAGGAATCCAGATAAGTGGCACTATCAAGAACCAACCACTTCTTCAATCAAACTTAAGAAATGTCCAATGATGAATTATCAACAGTTTTGTAAACCACTATAAACACAACTTCATCAATGTCCTAATGCTGAAAGATAAATAATCTTTGTTTTCAAACTCAAGTCAAACTCCTGAGAGACAGTGTCAATACTTTTTATAGACACTATTGCATTTTTAATTATCCTAAATTCGATAAATATTTGATTGAATACATATTCGATTTAGGACATCTTATTTCCATTAGTAAAGTTTCATTATAAATTTCTAAAATCAAGATTACTTTACTGACTTTTTCTTTGGTGTTACAGTGATGTCTAATACTGTAAGATTGTGTCATATTTGTATTTAATTAATGGGGGCTCTTTCTAATCATTCAGTACCTTCGGGAAAAGTGTGGCCTGGATAACTGCTAACTCTTAGTCTACTCTAAGGATTCTCAACCTGCTAAGAGACAGTTACTTTCCAGTCGCCCTATAAATAGATTCTCACTCTATTTTCTTCCTGCGGAACTTATACTTACATTTCCTGCAGATTTTCATCGAGCAAACAATTCAGTGGGATTATCTTGGACAGTCTTGGTATTTATTCATACATTCATTTTCTTCCATCTATCCATCAATATAATCAGCCAGCCACAGAAGCTATGTCTGAATAAGAAATGACTGACTCGACGAACAATCAGGCTCATTTCGGCAACTTCCGGTACAACCAGTCCAGTTTATGCTTCCAAGACAAAGGCAAATTCAACAAGGCGATACTGTACCTGGTACAGTCTGAGTCACTCAAAATTGTTTGTTTTGTTTCTATCCTTTTCGCGCGGAATGGTAACAACTAAAACAGCCAACTTTTCGTGACACTCCGCTCGACACGAAGACTTTTTGACAATGTTACCTGAATTTTGGCACATTAGCGCAATATTTGATCGGTAAACCCGCACCACACGCTAATTTTGTCTATAAAATGGAGGCCGGTTGTAAGGTGAGCGAGGTCACAATATTGACTGAGGCTGTGTTTTGTTTTTTTCTTCTCTCTTTTAACTGACTGCTACAACATTTATTGACCAAACAGGCACTCGCTAAATGATAGTCTGAAGCTTGCCATTAATGCAGGTATATTTTCACGCTCTGTTTGGCAGGTGAGAATCAATACATATGTTTCAGGGGACTACAGCGTCGAGTGCCAGAGCGGCAGAGCGCCTAGTGCTCAAGGTTCAGTTGCCGGGGTCAAGCCCAGGGTAGGGTGCCATTCCAGTCTACCCAGCTGAAAATGCTTTTGTTTTGTTTGGGACGGCCCAGACAGTGAGGAGGGGACCCGTCCAGCTCACCTCATAAAGCTGAGACCTAATGTAGCAAAGTCTCTAACACTTCATTTTCCTAAAACAAGACAAGCCATGCGACTACCTTTACCACCCACCCTTACCCCCTTTTTTTAAAATCAGGGTTTCCTTGCTGACGCTTCAGCATTCGGGACATTCTAATGATGGGAGTCGTATCAATGCTTGCCCTGTATTGTTTATTACGTTCTCTCTCTTTTCATGTAAACTCTCTCTCTCTCTCTCTCTCTCTCTCTATATATATATATATATTATATATATATATATATATATATATATATATATATATATAGTTTCGGCGCTATTTCGCAGTGACGAAAAATCAGACTGGCAACACTCAGTTTTGGCAACATTGGGATAACTACCCGCAAGTCATGTGATTAGCGTAAGCGGGAATTTTTAGGCGCCAAGATAGAGTTCTTGTGAGTCTTCTAGCCGCGTCCGAGTGAGGACGTACCTATTTTTCCCTTGCCAGCATTCTTGCTGAGAAGTGTGCCATGAGAGGTGTATTCTAAGTTTTGCCTTATTGCGGATTAAGAGGATCATATTGTGTAATTCTAGATTTTGTGTATTATCTAGTGGCATTTCCTATATACCGCAGGTTATAAGTGATCTATGTTTTGGGTATTTTCATTGTCATAGATGGTGGCCGCTATGGTGAGCGGTAATCAGTGCAGCGCCTGTACAGGGTCGTCATATTGTGTGGTATGAGGCTATTAGATAAATTTATTGAGGCAAGTTTTCTATGGCATCGATTTATGTATTTCACATGTTTGTTAGCCGTGTGTGGCGGTATTGTGTTCGTTGATTCATTAAAGGGAAGTATCTGTAGGAAGTGTTAATCTTTCTTTGTCAGCCATTATATGTTGTGGTCATGCTCCTAGGGAGCGAGCCTATAACTGGTAATATTGTAGTGTGACAAATCCACAGGATATATTGTGGTGCTGACATATATAAATGAGTACAGGAGAAAGACAGATAGATGACAGATATTTATCCATTCTTTCCTCCATCTAAACTCCATCATACTTTCAATCAAAGATAATGAAAACAACATAATCTATCAATGATTATATATATTTCCTCGTATTATTAATCATCTCGTTATATAATAATTCATTACAGATGTCTGTTCCGTTGTTTCTCTGCACACGCACAAAAAAGTTGTATTTAGGACACACGCAGAATTAGGCTCAGCACGAATGCTGGGATTTTAAAAAAAATCAAGATGCCCACTTTAAAAATACGCTGTTTCAGTTTGTACGCAGGCAAAAAATATGAATTTAGATCGTGTTACCAGAAATCACTCTCAACGTGAATTAGGCTTAGAACCAATGCTGGGATTTAAAAAATAATCAAGATGCCCACTTTAAAACTACGCTGTTTCAGCTTGTATGTAGGGCAAAAAATATGAATTTAGACGTGCACCAGAAATCACTCTCAACGTGAATTAGGCTTAGATAACACAAATGCTGGGATTTAAAACATATAAATCAAGATGCCCACTTTAAAAATACGCTGTTTCAGCTTGTATGTAGGCAAAAAATATGAATTTAGACAGTGCACCAGAAATCCTCTCAACGTGAATTAGGCTTAGAACAAATGCTGGGTTTTTAAAACATAAATCAAGATGCCCCACTTGTCGTGAGAAATTCTAATCCACATATCTAAATTAAAAAGTAAATGTAAAGCCTAACGAATTAATTCAATAAAAGGAAAGAAGAATGGTAAAAGCACACAGTGCGGTCACTCAATAGCGTACGCCTGTGTTATAGAACGTCATACTAGCTAAACAAAGAATCCCCTTTTTCTATCTTGTCTGCATAAATTGTAACGCTTTCACGTTTGCTAGTAAAGCCTACTGCATCAAATACACGCGTTTCTAAAAATAAAACTGGTACTGCATTGCTTATACGACCTTGATAGAGACACTGCGTAATGAGCCTAGATTAATATTACATTAATGTCATTTTATGCACTACGTAAACTAAGACAGACGGGCTTAGAAGAGAGAGAGAGAGAGAGATGTACGGAGGAACGCATGCAATACTACCAACGTCGTCTCGCGATATAAATTAAATGCCACCCCACGCGAAAGGCATGCAGGCTTGCTTTTTTTCCAAATAAACAGTGACAAAAAAAACACTGACCAATACGAGGTAAGGTTTTTTAAAAACATGGTTAATGCTTATTAGGAAATAACATGACACACAATACTGTTTTTACGTCTGAAAATCCTGACATTAGCCTGACAGTACAGAAGAACACCCCATCGTATAGAAGTGAACGGGTGGTAGAAGAAAATACATATTTTGAACGAAGCCACTTGGCTCCATTAAACTTATATATTTGGGTGCCTTAGGACTTGCTGACAAAAAAATATGTTAGGTGTTAAGCAAATAGGTCTAGTAATTAACAAATTATAGCCAAAATACTATAGTGGTGTTGTCTGACAAATCACAGGATCATATTTGCTCATTAATGGGCGTATTGTTTGGACACTGCTTTAGGGGAAATGAGGCCACCACGTTAGATACGATTTGATTGGCTAGAATAATATGTAAGGCGAAACATGATTAGTGGGAGCCGCGCTGGTGTAATGGCTTCGGCGTTGTACTGGCGACCAGGTGTTCATGGTTCAAACCCGGGCGTCGGCGTTTGAAGAAATGTTTACGGCTGGAAATTTGACTGAATAGCCTGAACGGCTCCTGTGATAAACCCTCTGTGGATGGGAAGGAGCGAAGCTCCTGACCGGGTTGGAAGGAAAGTCCTCAGGTTCCCCAGCCTCGCAATGACACGTCATTGGGCCGAAGGGCTGAAAGCCCAAGTGCCGCTGGTTAAGAATAAAAAAATAAGAAAAAAAAAAAAACATGATCAGTCGACTGCAAATACTATTTTTGGTTGTTATGGAAACGGTAGGAAGGGTACATTTTTTCAAAGGCTTTTGTAAACATGGTCTCATTGGCTAGACCATTTAATATAGTCAATTAGGAGCGTCAGTTCAGCGCCACCTGTTGAAGATAAACTTACTGAGAATCAAGTGCGTTGAGAACCAGCTCATATTTTTCTAATAAAAGCCTGGGACAGAGGCAGATCGGAATTGTGCCATAACTCATCGCCAGTCAACGTACTTGTTTAATATTTCCTTGAATTGTGGTAAGCTAGACATATTTGATCTCTTTTAGATGAAAATTGAATGTGAAATGATAAATTTATGTCTGTATGTGTGTGGTTCAGTAACAAACATGAGGAAAAGCCTAGATATTGCTCCACCATGTAAAAAAAACTTGTCGGAGAGGAGTATAACTGCATGGGATTGCCAAATAGTACTATGACACCTATCTTATTGTATAGAAGGAATTAATGCTGGAATTGCAGAGGCGTTGTAACCATTAGGGAGAGGAATACTGGTGTATATTGTTACATGAGAAGCTAGCAGTTTGGCCTACCGCGCTGAAACTCAGTGTTTGTTTATGTATTGTGCTTCAGTGTGGAAATAGATTATAAATTAGTTCTGAAGTAGGAGGTACAACCTTCTTATTTCAGGGACCGTGGGTACTAAAAGTATTAAAGCAGCACCTGGTCTGAGTTTTGCTGAATCCAGAGGCTGTAGCATACTCCTTGTCGCAAGATATCGACCAGTGTTGTTTCTCAAGAAAACGGTGAAGCAAAGCGATGCAGAGGAAGACAGAGTTTCTTTGCCGAGGGGCCCACACAGTAAGATTAAGATTTCGTTGGCCAGCAGTCAGCTCAATCTTGTGTATACCCCTCCTCTAAAATTGACTGTACATAAAAACAAGAGGGTCAGGTTTTTTTTTTCAAATAAGATAAAATTTTAAGCTTTCCAATATTTTTTCCACCAGTAACAAACACATTAAGTAATGATGACAAACAAACAACCTAGCTTGAAAAGCCAGTATTACCTTCATAGTACTTTATACATTCACACAACTTACACACATATTGTAATAATATATGTCAATACCAAAGATCCTAACACTTATAAATTGTGTACATACAACTTGGTGATTACATTTGATTGTGATTCCTGATTCACTTTGTAGTTGAATCAAGGATATATATTTAGTGAAAAGGAATTAATACATCTTTTAAAAGTTAACCCCTTGAACTTATTAAGATAGTCTCTATAGAGTGTTCTTTAGTTTGCGCGTGTCACTGTGCGTGTCAAGTATTGTGGATTAAATTATAGTGTTTATCTGTCCTGTGGGTTGTTTGTGAACCTACACTTCATCCCTATCATAACCCTAGCTATTCACCGTATTCATCACAATATTCCAGAATAATTCGGACTGAGTCTAAATGTAGTACCAAGTAAGGTCATCTGTAATACACCACACTTATTAGATACAGATACCTTCACAGCTGATCTCAGTCAGTACACTAAGTCCCCTATAAATATTTATATCATCCCACTTTACCACACCACTATAAAAATACGGTCTGTTTCAGCTGTAGTTAGCAAAAATATGAATTTAGACGTGCACCAGAAATCATTTCTCAACGTGAATTAGGCTTAGAACAAATGCGGGATTTAAAAACATAAATCAAAGGCCCACTTTAAAAATACCTGTTTCAGCTTGTAAGTAGAAAAAATAGAAGTAGACGTGCACTAGAAATCCTACCACGTATATGGAACAGTTTTAAAAACAAGTCAATAGACTCAAATACCTGGGTATGTTAAAAGCAGTGGATGGCAAATGCATCTCCGAGGTAAAGATTTTATTAACTGCGAAGAAAAAAAAAATTATTCCGCTCAACCTCTGATTAGGTTATAATTATGATACACAGTATGGATCTAATTCCAGATGAAAATATTTCTCATATTTCGATATCTGTAATTTTTCATCATTACAGTCCCTCCCATTCAATCATAAATAAAGTACAACAATAAGTGTCCAAATTGTATAGAATTGTGGCGTGCGTGCGCGTGCCTGTCCACCTGTAATCCCAAAACGACAGTCTCTCACCACCTGCCCATGATTGTTAACAAAGGGGAGGAGAGTTTGGAAACCCCAGGAATGTCCTGGGATGACACCTCAATTCACTAATCATCTTTCATCACCAACATGAATAACTAAGGATACCCCACTAGAACCTTGTACAATTCCCGCTATAGCACCACCAATCTTTAGATTCATTAATTTTTGCTTTCCTGTTTACAACTGTTTTTACGATGCTTGCGTAGTTTCTCTAGGTCTGTCTTATTCAACACCTGTTCCTAGTTATGTGTGAATTTCGCTACCTGTGTAAATAATCTAATATTGGTATTCTCTGTTGTATCTTGCACTTCTGATTTACAAGGTTCAATAAAAAAGGAAACGCT
Source organism: Oreohelix idahoensis (assembly GCA_024509875.1). Classification (NCBI taxonomy): domain Eukaryota; kingdom Metazoa; phylum Mollusca; class Gastropoda; order Stylommatophora; family Oreohelicidae; genus Oreohelix; species Oreohelix idahoensis. The sequence goes on from JAMPIV010002341.1 coordinate 124,993, forward strand.
CTAAATAATTATTTTCTTGTGTACGTGAATCCAGAGTAGAACAACCCCTAGTGCAAAAGCAGCGTTCCATAAATTATAAACATCAAAAATATTTTCAAGCAAGTTAAATTCTGTCAATGGAAGTAAGAACAGAGAGTTATTCAGTATTATATAGAGCCATGTCTTGACATATGGAAGTGAGTCTCATGGATCATAATTTAGTAAAACAAGCAAGGATCAGAAGCACTAGAGGCCCATCCCCTGATTCACTCCTGGTTTCTTACAGAAGAGTATTTAAGTTGACCATAGCAGTTAAATAGAGTTAATTACAATGTGTCCAGAGAACAGAAGTGAGTACACACAAGGTCCACAGTTTATTCACCACGTTAGACACAGAAAACTAATCCACGTTCACTTCAGATATAAGACCTGTATACGATGCAGTCTTTGATATCTTAGCAATATAATACTATTTGTATGCTTGTTATGATTCCGCAAATATTTTGTTAAACAAAATAGAATACTTTATAGTGCTTAAGAAAAGTTCATAGTCATATTGAGTTACTTCCCTTTTTTTGAAAGGAGTCTCAGATCGAACTCCGCGGACGGAATCCTAGTTTTTACCTGGCGATTTATTCTTGGTTTGGGTAGGAAATAGATTGTTCTTGCTTTTCAGAATATCTAAGGCCTGAATGATTATGTGTATTGTTTTGTCGTGAGGGTAGGACGAGTCTAGTGTTATATCTGGTATATCTCTTTACATATCTAAGTCGAACACATATGTTATTTTGTCGCTAGAAAGAGGGGCCAAAGAGGTGTTTTCACAGGCGGTATGGTGTGGCTAAGAGGAGAGAGGTTGTGTTTTGGTTTTAGGCCCTTGATGTGGGGCGCTGTTGTGTTTTGCTGTATCGGCTCGTTCGCCGGAAAAAGGTAGATTTGCGATTTATTGTATGGGGAAAAATGATATTCCGCCCTACGAACCTATCGTGTATGTGCTTTACCCCAGTGTTTATTCTTTTATTGCCAAGGAAAGGGGTCAGAATCAAATTTCTAGATAACCAAGGTAACCAAATGCACTTCTTATGAACTCTCTTACGAAAAGCCATCGTTTTCGATAAGCAGACGCACGATTTTTACGTGTCTGAGTTGGAATATTTAACTAGATGAAGAGATGTCATTCATTTCTAGCAGCACCAAATTGTATGAATGAAGTTCCATTGCATTCATGATAGAATCTCACAGAGCCATGAGAACATTTAATGTAGGATTAACTTTGATACAGATTCTCCAGTTTGTATCCTAAAGTGAGTGACAGCTCACGACAGCAGCCATCTTTTTATAACATATGCCTTAAAAATTTTATGACTTTCAAGAAGAGAAAAGGGATGCCCCGTATTATCGCTTGATGGAGTCCAGGAGATCACTGCTACAGATGAGAACCCATTTACTAGAGGGTTCAATATAGGAATTTACATGAAAAATATGTGCTGAACAATTATTTAAAGGAAATCTTCGCTAGACGAGGTTAGGTCTAGAAGCCATCTTGAATATTGTTTATAAACTGACAGTGCTTTGTCAGTAATACTCAGATGATAATATATATATCGGGCAAAACTGAGTGCTTGTCTACTAGGACATTCCATTGTGCTATTATGCCAACGAGTGCCCATGTATCATTGCAAGACCATTTATCAATTGTACCATGATGTATTTATGCACAACCTAGTGATTTGACTGTCTTATTTGATGCAACTGTTAGTTTTTCGTCATTAAATGTGCTGTTTAATGTGCCAGCAGTCTTCCTTGCGTCAATTGACGACTATGCACATGAGTGAAAGAGGGTAGTAGGAATTCATTCTATCAAGAGCTCTTAGCATATCGCGTCTTTACCCTCACTCAAACCACGTCTTTCACTATTAGAGACCTTGTTAATATGAACAATGTTTATGAGGACGCTCATCTCATACCCTATGGTGATAACCCCGCAGCGGGGACCATACATAGCCACCGTACACGATGACAGAACTCACACGGTCACTCTACAAATTTTTCAACCACACATTTACCAGAAGTACCCGCCCTTCTACATTAAATGACAGAAACATCACTGGTAGTTTCCCGCAGTTTCTATATCTTACACAAGACAAGTCCCTTTAAAACAACCATGATGAAAGATACAGCATTTAACACCGGAGGAGCCAGCTTTCCTGGGTTTGACCTCGTCATGAAGTTGAAAGTCAACAACAAAAAAACCGATACCAGACCGTTTCCTGTGGCTGATACGACACGCATGAACACCGGTACACAAGTTTACAACAATACAGGCGATGTCAGCTTGACCGGTCCTAGCAAGTAAAGCGAATCTGGGTAAATGTTTATTGACATTTTTTGGCAGTACAGAGCTGATACTTTGAAGGCCAGAAACTGTTCTATTTGTGTGCAGTATTTGTTTGAAACATAAGAGTGCATAAATTTTTCAATCGCTGGACCTCTGCTGCGCTCATACCCAAATAATAGATTAAATCATAAATCTAGTATTTGGCTTAAAAGTGGTCAGTTAAATTTATTTTATTCAGAAACACTGTGCCATTAAATTTCTGAACTGATACTCTTGTCCAACACATATTCCATTATTTTAATGTATAACTTAACAATCCTAGCTGGCAACACAGTTGCTTTATTATATTACACACAAATAGAAATATGCATTTTTGATTATATGTTATATGTTTTATATAGGTATAATTTCATAAGACACTATTGCTTTGTGCCTCCGCACATGGGATTTATGGTATAAACCAGTAACTTTATTATTTATTACTGGTAATACAAGAAAATTATAACAAGACCTTTCTAAGGCTTGTGACCCTCTGAGATTGAGGATAGTGTACTGATTTAATCAAGTCAATTCAGATACATTGTGATATTATAATATGTTTTCAGGTAATTAGTATTATTGTAGACATCATGTCTACATTAGAATACTTCATTGCACAGATAAATCCCTTTGATAAGACTGTTAAAGCTTAGAAAAAAGGACTGTTGCTCAATATGACAAAGCAATAAGCTGCAGAAGAGAGAAAAGCTGCAGACTGACTGAAGAGAAAGCATGCTGCAGAAGAGAAGCTGAGGCTTGCTGCTGAAAAGAAAAGATCTAGGAAAGAGAAGCTTGCCTGCAGCTGCAGAAGAGAGAAAAGCTGGGGCAGCTCTGAGGAGGGGGGGCGAGCTCTAGGTGGAAGCCAAGAATTTGCAAGCGATGAAGCAAAATAGAAAAAATATAGAAAGCTACTGAACTGCTGCTGAACTAACAAGAGATTAGACATATACAGACTGAACAAAAAAGATATCCAGAAAGAGAACTTGTGCTGAACAAGAAAAGAATAACAGTGAAGAAGCAGAACTGAACAAAAAATATTAGACCAGAGAGGCTGAAGAAAAAAAAGCAATAAGAGAACATGAATTTTGAGTTTAGAGAAATTAAGAGTCGGTGGACACAGGTTATGATTTGGAGGGTGAATATACAGCGCATGCGAAGTGTGAGAATGGTCAAAAACCATCCTACTTACAAGGCTAAGGTTTTCCACCGTTCAAATCAGTCCAGTGAACGATATTACATTCTGGCTTGTGATATAGATATGAACGTTTCTTGTCGTACACATAAAGTGGGTGGATGAAATCACAATACGCCTAATCCAACAAGCAGACAACCTTGAAGTGTGAACATCTTTACCTAGGTATGCCTTATAGGAGAAGCAGATAATGGGATAAGTATGATGGTCATTAAGGGGCGGCTGTGAATAAAAAAAATACCAGCGTAAGTGAGAGAGGGCTATCGCCTTTTTGGTTTAAGACGATGGTGCCTGAGACAGGTGTAAATTCTCAGAATTTCACTACTGCAAAGGCACGTCTCCAAATTTGAACGTTGGATTGAGCCTTTCCAAAAACACAGAAAATCTCTCTCTGGTATAGGTCACCTACACACATTTGAATGCTCATAAACTACTGATTGCGTCATGCGAGCTTACCATGACCATTTGTTGAATGTTGCTATACAGAAGAGCGTAAGATTCTGTCATGTGTTAACAAACCAATCCTGGAATTTATATACATGAGTATGCGGGGCGTAAAAACGAAAACACCCCCAAATCTTCTAAAGGAAATGGAAGAATAATTGTTCCCAATATGTCACCTCAACACATTAGCAACTACACTAAGCACACCCCGATGTGACTGTTTTTGGCACACTAAGATTACGGAGGTATTGGGCCAGTATTGCTTCAGCAAGCACCATCACAATCGCCAATTATTCCACAGGGAAAGGCTTTCACAGATTTCAGGACCTAACTCAAAACAGATTTTGAATAAAAAAGTAACCCACCATAATAGTAATTATCAAAAAAAAATTATCAAAAGCCCCTAAGGTACCAATTTACCCCACGCATAATAACTTCCATACCTCAGGTCTCGAACGACCTTCGCGTCAAAGAATACTCGAAAATCCACCCTTTTGTTTTATGCTTCGTCTGCAATTTGTAACGCTTTCCACGTTGATAAGTAAAAGCCTACTGCATTTATTACCCGCTTTCTTCAAAAAACGTATGTGCTGTCATTTCTAAGTAAAAACATTGAGAGGCACCAATCAATATGATCCGTAATGACCTTAAATTATTCCTATTCATTCATTTTATATTAGCGTTAACCAATAACAGAAAATCCGAACAGTAATGGACTAAAGATATAGAGAGAGAGGAGAGGGCAGAAATTAAAGCGATACGCATGCATAAAAATTTAAAACGCGCGTTCTCGCTTATTATTGCACCCCAACAAGCGCGAGTTAACGCGTACACAATTACTACTATCACGCGTGTAAGGCTACATGCACTAACTTTTTTTCAGACGGACAGTGATAATTACTACCCACTAACCATTCCAGAGTTAGGTTTTTATAATCATCCTGAAAAAACGACTTATTAGGAAAAGATAACAATAGATGGGTTTACGTTTGAAAACATTACAGTACCCAGACAGCACATCTTCGAAACAGGAGGTAGAAGAAATTGCATATTTTGAAACGCAGCCACGTAGCTCTTTTAAATTTGGTATATTTGGGTTCCTTAGGGCTTGCTGACAAAGAATATGTAAAACGTTACGCAAATAGTCCTAGGAATTTAACAAATTATAACCAAAATAAAATAGTGGGGATGCCTGACAGCATGGAAATCATTTCTGCTCATAAAATTTTTTTAAAACGTGTTTGAAAAAACCTTACGTACGGAAATAGCCTACCATGTAAACTCCAAATTGATTGGAGCGCAACAAATGAAAGACTAACCACGATTGGTCGGGCTATAAATACTATCTTTCGTTGTTAGGGGAGACGTGAAAAGGTAACATTTTTTCAAACACTTGTCGAAACGTGGCCTCATTGGCTAGACTCGCTGATATACTCACTTAGGAGCGTTAGTTCGAGACCACTAGTGCAAATAATCTTGATAAAGCAACAGTGCGTTGAAGCCAGCTCATATTTGTGTTAAATAAAAGCCTGGAACATAAGCAGATGGGAATTTGTGCCAGTATTTTGTGCCAGAATTCATTGCTAATCAACGTATCTGTGTTTATTTCCATGAAATTGTGGTAAGCTTGAACCATTCAGTATCTTTTAATGAAAATTGAATGTAAATTGTTAATTTATGCCTGTATATATGTGTAGTTCAGTGGCAAACAGGAGATAAAGCCTATAATGCTCCAGCCTGAACAGAGGGTGTCGGAGGAAAGTAAAACGGCATGGAATGGCCAAATAGTACACTGACACCTGGATGATTGATTAGACAGAAATAATGCTGGAAGTGCAGAGGCGTGGTAACCATTAAGGAGGTAAATACTGGTATAAAGTATTTCAGATGAAGCTGACAGTTGGCCTAACGCTCTGAACTCAATGTTTGTGATGTATTGTGCTCAGTGTAGAACTAGAGTATCAATTAGTTATGAAGTAGAAGGTACATCCTTCTTGTTTTCAGGGACCGTGGTCTTGATGGTACTGAGCAGCGCCTGGTCAGAGCTTTGCTGAATCCAGAGTCGGACAGCATACTTAACAACTGGATATCATGGTATATGGCGTTTTATCTTGGTTCACGTAAAATTTTATTTCGAATCCTT
>JAMPIV010002342.1:0-85000 GCA_024509875.1 Oreohelix idahoensis
ATACGTTCTGCGTATTATGACAGTGAATTTTACTTCATTTTTAGTTTTTTGTTTTAATTACTCTCCCTCGCTATGAGCTGATGAATATCGTCTGACTGTATGCTTTTTGTTGCTCTAAAGGTGCAAGGCGATCCGATGTTACATCTCCCATGCGTGTTTTACAACATTGAAATTACATTGTAATTATTCATTTGTCCTTGGTCGCTGACTGACTAAGCAATCAGTGACCATCACGCCTAGTAGCGTCTTGTAGGGCAGCAAAAAACTGTCTTAATTTTCTCGGTCGACAGCCATCAAGCTCTGGTTCATGCTTAGCATCACCGCTCCGCAGTTCTCCGCCAAGTGGCTTTGGGTCGTCCTTGCTTTCGCTTTCCCTGTGGAGTCCATAGCATGGCATTTCCGGTGATGGCGCCTGAGGATGTGGCCAACTCAATTCCAGCGTCTACCCACTATGATGCATGTACTCTTGGTGGCACAGTGTAATTATCAACTGAAATTCTCCTTTAGTCAGATATTATCATTTTGATTTTCCTCTTTATTGTCTGACAATGCTCATTTTGTGTTTTGGATTTATTTGTGTATATACTTTCTTTCCTATATTGAATTTGTTTATTGGATATAATTTTGTAAAAATTTCTCGAGATTACCCAGAAGGTATATATATATATATATATATATATATATATATATATATATATATATATATATATATATATATATATATATATATATATATATATATATATATATATATATATATATATATATATATATATATATATATATATATATATATATATATACGAACGCGGTCACTACTTTCGGGGGCCCACTCGGTGATCGGGCCTCCGGTTAGAACCCAACATCCGGTGTAAACAGACACAACGCAATCAACATCCTTTTCAGGACGAACGAGGAAGAAGAAGAAGAACCCAACACAATGACGGTAGTTACGTTTGAACATTTCTTAACGTTACAGAGCGAAATCCTCGCCGAATTTGACCGATTACAGCCACCAAGCACGGATACCTATCCTACTAACACTACCACGTTTGATCAGTACATCAATTCCAGCTGTTACCAACCAATAGAACCGAGTTGGTTTCCTACCACAGACCTGGCCGATGTCCTACCCCCGAAGAAGCCTTCCACTAACCTGTTTGACGAAATCATGAAGTCTAGCTGTCCAGTATCCCCAGAACCGAGTTGGTTTCCTACCACAGACCTACCCGATGTCCCTAATCCACAACAGAAGAAGAAGAAACCTACCAAGCGGCTGAGAGTTGCCCTTTAGTATTTGAAAAAATAAAAACTATATTAACTAAAACGCTTTTTTGTTACCTATATCGTCCGTTGTATGTCTCAATGTTTGTATAGCTATTCGTATAACTGTTTGTCTATGTCTAAATATAACGTATATATCGTCTTCTTGTTATGTAAATATATATCATCTAACTATCGTCTTCCTATTATGTAAATATATATCATCTAAATATATATCTTCCTATCGTCTTCCTATTGTCTAAAAGTATCAAACTGTTTGTCTAACACAGCCGCTACCTAAGTTGGCTATACTAAAAACAATAATAATATATAAAAAACCACCATCTTGCAACATTTTCCTTATATAAACATTGTCTTCTTGTTATTTATTATACTGTTACGGTATTTTATTGAAGTCGTCTGCTAGGGTTAGCAGTATGCTATTTCTAGGGTCACAGCGTTTAATATAATTTGAGATTAAGAATTCGCGGTCTATTGAACGCTATGTACACGATAGATTTATGACGTGTTAGCGTTGTTAGGTCACGCATCGTGACTGGGATACGAGACCCTTTTTACGTTGACCGTCAAGCTATGAAGACGCGTCCTATATTCGTCCAGTGTTAGGCATTGTATTGCCACATATTTATATAAGTACTTCGAAGTAGGGACTCAGGGTCAGTCCAAATGTATGTGAATAAATAATATAATAGGTTAGTATATAACCAACTTCTAGGAAGATTATTTCAGTTCATATGATTAGATTTATCAGATGCATACACTCATTGTCTGTCGTTGGAAACCCCAACTACGCGCGCACACAGCTATGCTGTTCTGGCGATGTTGATTCAATTTTACTGGACACGGACTGTGAATATGATATGGATTCACAAGGTACTCAAGTATGGATGTATGCTATTAATGAATAATATATGTCATGTCTTCATCCGTTGTTTCGTCAATAAACGTTTTGGACTCAAGCAAGAACTTACCCACATTACTTCGGTTACGCTTGGTTGCTTCAACTTGAGTATTGATTGTTGTTTGACCTGATGAACTCTTTTTCATATGAAGTTTATAATAATGATAATGAGGTTCGTACGGAACCAATGTTTCCTTGGACACTCAGTAATCGATGAAAATCTATGTATGGACATTAACTGAGATAATGATAAATAACCAAGCATACGTATTCAAATAATACTAATAGAATGAAAGACCCAACGAACTCGAACCGAACCCAAGGCAACATATACTAGTGTAAAAGCCCGCGATAAGACGGGAATTAAATTCAGAAGCACCAACACCTAACGTAAATAGGTCCTTGCGTGGAATAATAATAATAATAATAAATTCTTTAAGCACCAAACACGGCGCATAAGGCAGAAACCAGTGCTCTCCAGGTTGTTCGTTGTGATGCCACTCTTCTTAGCTCTTGCACATTGTTTAATCCCAACGTTCTTCCTTCTCTTATTATTGTTCTTCTGAGTGTTTCTTTTGGTCTTCCTTTTTTCTTCTTACCTTCAGGAACCCAAGTGAGTGCCTCCAATGGTATTCTGTTGTTTTGCATTCGTAGGACATGACCGATATATGACCATCGTCTTTTCCTTATATAGTTGGAGACATATTTCTGCCTAGAGTCTTCTCTTATTTGTCGATTAGTCTTGAATTCTTTCCAACTGATGTTCATGAGTTTTCTAAGACATTTGTTCTCGAATGTATTCAGCTTGTTCTCCAATGATTTTGTTATTTTCCAACTCTCACAGCCGTATGTTAACACTGAGATAACATTGCGTGGAATAGAAGGATTAAAATACTAAGATAAGGTCACACACTGCGGAACCGAATGTTGCCTTATAATTTAGCACCTTGTGAGTTTACCGCACTGTGAAATTCAACTCGTCAAGAAAACAGCCAGACAAGCCAGATTAAGGAATAGGATATATACCATCGATAGCGGGTATTCAACCTTCTTTCTTGCTTAGCATAGGTTTCCATGTCTCGCTGCCATACAGAAACGTGATGGTGACACAGGCATTATATACTGCAGCTTTGGTTTTTATTGTAAGTTTCTCCACACACGCGTTGTGAGGCGGGCGAAAATGGCTGCAGCTTTGCCATTGCGGCTGTTAATTTCTGTGGCTAGGAAGAATTTGTCGTTGATGGTGGAGAAGTGATTCATCAAGTTCTGGAGCTCCTGTTGACTTTGAGAGACGATTGCAGCGTCATTAGCGCATAACAAGTCTCTTATAGTGATTCTTCTGATTTTCATTTTTGCTGTCAGCCTTGCGAAGTTAAACAGCAGCATTTTAATATCTTAAGGGTAGGTAATGTTTCATAGTTCCAAGGGAAACAACCTGTTAAAAAGAATAAACATTTAACAAATAGCTTGTTAGTTAATGTTTCCTAACCGGCTTTATAAACCGCTAGCTGAATACATAAATCTTTTTCGTTTGTCATAAAAAACTTAAACTTTGTATCTTTTTTCTACTAAACTTTCTATGTGTCTTTCTGAATCAAAAACAAAAACATTTTTAAACGCAATATGCTTTCGGTAGTGTAAATGTTCAACTTTAATATTATCTCTCAATGTTGTATTCATTTTAATTTTAGAACATCCTCTATAATTTGTGATCTGCAGACCTTACCGGCAAAATAATACAGGCGACAAATAAACATACATGACACCCCTACCTCCATCATCCGCCTCAACTCAAATTTCCCACAGCCATTTTGTTGTTGACCTTATTCAATAGTATACCATGTTAGACTTCACCCCTCTCCTTTTTTTATTCTTTTTTCACAGTGTGTACTTCCATCTTTGCTCTTTTAACATGTGCAAAAAGTGTGGTTATCATCGAATCAGACTGCAAGATTCCAATGTACTCAGGTCTCCTGAAAGTATCATCTCTTTTTCTTTTAGATTTTCTAGTCGTTCTTGATCAAATTCATCTTTCATTTTTTCATTCGTTCGTTTTTGTTCTTTCACTTCTTTTTGGCTTATGCCGTGAAGCAAGAGATTGCAATCCAAAAATACTCGGAGAAGAGAAGTAGAGACAGACCGAAAAACTACAAAGAAGATGTAAATATAGCTTGAACGTGTGATACTGGATAGATGGACACGTCATTAACTAATTATAGACACTATGTTCCATAAGATGCTGAAGGAAGTGGTGATGATGATGATGACGTCAAGCGTCGAAGGAAAATCAACTCCTGGTCTAGAGAATGTATTGTCGTGTCCTGTACGTTTAATGTCAGCAATCCATAATACTAGAATGGATATAGAAATAAGATGGCATACGGATGGTGCAGTGGCTTACAAACTCAAAGCAAATAAAAATCATTGTTCATTTCAACCCATTGCTATCGAAGACAAACATTGTCGCTATCTATGTAAATGATTGTGTATTCCCACAGCAGATACTGCCTTGGGGTAGTGAAGTGTTAGAGACTTCACTATACTAAGTCTTGCTTTATGAAGTAAGGAGACCAGTTCCTTCCTCGCTGCCCAAGTCTTTTTTACCTCAAGAGCAGAGTCAGGTACCTAATTACAGCTGGGTGGACTAGACCGTAACAGTACCAGTTTTTAAACACATATCCGCTAACTTTACCGCGAGAGACAAGCACTTATTGCAGACAAATCAGTTATCAACAACAGCATGTAACAAGAACAACAGCATGTAACAACAACAAGAGCTGACTTTAGAGAAAGAAGACATTCTAGACAAGTAGGCGAATAGCCAATGTTAGAGAAATTCATAAGAAATATGGTATGAAGCTTCCCGAATTAACACATCTGCTTCTCATCACGACGCTCAGCGACCTGTTCAGTTTTCGAGGGGAAAAAAAAGTGCTAGGTGTATATTAACTGATATAAAAACATGTCTTTGACTACTCATGCCCGACAACCTCGATTCCACAATAATTAACTCAATATAGTGGTTGTGTAACACTGTGATATCGACAGAGTAAATGACCTATATTCGGATCAGTTGCGAAAAAATGTGTTGCAGATTATTAACTGGCTCTTCTAACAAACGGTGCGCAATTTTGAACCTATCTTTTATTGTTTCTCTATCAGTGTAAAGGTAGAAAAGGTTTTATTATGCAAGGGGAACAAACATTTTATAAAATAATTTAAATTAAACACCCTTTTTTTAGTTAACACTTTAAATTAAGAACAACTTAATATAGGACGTTCTAATTGCATGGCAATGACTATGGTACAACAGTTACCTATTACAATTAGTTTCTATTATGAAATATCCAGTACTTTTTTTCTTGTTATTTAACATAAAATTTTCTAAAGAATGCACAATTTACGGTTAACTTAACTTTCGCATATGATATACTCATAACAGAACTGGCTCAGACAGATAGGAAATGGTTCAAGGCGTACAAGAGACACAACAGGCGGTGTCTAAATGGTGTGAGGAAAACGGATCAAAGCTCAATCCCAACAAAGCCTGTATAATGTGGTGCTCTTTGAAAATTTCTTCATAGTGAATGCAGAGTTTCCAGACATCACTTTCGATGGGCAGAACATTGGAAGGCAAGACCAACTGAAGTACGAGTATCTGGGAGTAACTTTTGATCGTAGGCTATTGTTCAAGTATCACGTGGAACTGATAATACAGAAGTGCAATCGAGGACTGGCAGCCTAAAAAACAATGACTGCTGCGCGCTTGGAACAGAGACTACTGTTTCTCCTGTATCGTCAGCTCGTGATTTCAGTAAATGAGTATGGGATAGGAATACTCACGCTGTCAGTGTCACAATGTGAACGACTGGAACGCATTCAAAATGGAGGGATGCGACTAGTTTTAGGCTGTATGCATGATACCCACACTAAGACAATGAGATACTTGCTCGGATTGCTGTCGATTAGCTCCAGATATGCGATGGCCCAGGCAAAAGCCTATATGCGGGTTATCGCCGACAAAAGACACCCCTACATGAGAACGTAGCTGACATCAAAGGAGCAAGAATAAAGAGAGGGATGTCATGGATGGCACAGGCACGGGCTACGAATGGTCAGGTGACCAGGGTTGAAAATATTTCCAAAGAGAAAGAGTGGAGTAAGTCAGGGGAGAACTGGATAAACTACCAGCAGGTCATCATTAGCCTTGGCAGAGAGTGCAGATCTTATGGCAATGGAAAAGCAGAGCTGGAGATAATTCATCTGAAAAGTGACCATGATGGCTGTCATGACGCTAGTGTGTACACTGATTGGTCTGTAATGCATGATGACAAATCAGGATTTGTTTGCAAGAATAAAGGGCAGGGTTGTTGCTGAACAGAGGAGCCTACGTGACAACAACCTCCAGCATGAGAATGGAGGTAGAGGAAGTTACTGCAGCACTGAGGTTGCTGTCTGAAACGCCACCAACCAGGGCAGTTATATTGTCAAACACTCAAGCCATGCTTGGAAAAGTTCAGAATGGATGGCTGCGGCAGGAATCGAAAATATCAATAGAATCCTCAAGTCTTCAAGAAATGGTGTGGATCTAATGTCATGTTAATGCAGGGGTACGTTGCAATGAGAGAGCTGACAGACTGGCCTCGAGAGAACCCATAGTGAGAACACTGGACATGGATAAGGGAGAGATACTAAGGGCAATTTTGAATCGCCTGCTAGATAATGGCACTGCAATGGATGAATGAACAAGGCTGAGACTGTTGGAGTTTGACATCAAACATTGGACTAGCAGAGATGTGGACGTAAGAGAAGGTGCATCCGTCCTATGTACAACCAGCGTGCTACAGGTACAATTAGCCTTCATACTCTTCGATATTAGATGAAGGAGACTGAGCACCTATGGGTTTGCCTGGAGTGCAGTGATTTCGATTCTGATCAACAATAACAATCTTAAAATAACTGTTATCTTTCAATGACATACTTCGTACGTTTGCTTCAAAATGTGAATGTCCATATCGGCATTATGTGCCGTCAATAAAGACAAAAATGATAGCACACGATAGGCGAACTGCCTATACCCCTATTATATCTCTAGTAAGTAACCCGTCAAAATTAACACGGTTTTAATTATAATGTACCCCTTGTGTTACATAACCTGAAGATAGCACTATCTCTACTTTGGTCATTTCTTACATTTACATAAGAGGTCACCATCATTTAGATCTTTGTAGTAAAAATTTATCTGGGTACACTGGATATGAAGCCACGAGGCAACATTTCAAAAATGACACAGTGAGAAGTATATTGATCTAATGGAATAAAATGCGATAAATTTGGTCATGCATTTAGAAGTTTGTAAGGTCTCATACAGCCGACGCTATCAATCTGTGCACCCACTGATGCAAAACTCAGTACAGAATTATACGAACAAATGTTCTCCTGGACATACCGGAAATGTGGATGGTCAGATAGGCGCTCAGTAAATCTCTTAATAATGAGGGAGACTCCGTGTATTTACTTTTATTTATGTAGGAATGATAGAATGTTGCAACTCTCCCCTGACTCAACTCTTGATCCACTTATTAATAGTTCCGTTGTTGATCTCTCTCAACGACATGCCGTTCTGGATTGTGCCTCACTGTCTATTTGTCTGGTCTCATAGTGCGTGCTATCAGCATCCCGCCGTTAACTTCTGTAAGTTAAAGAATACAGACTGTCTCTGAATCTTACAGTAACAAACCCATATACGCTTGCTTCCCTTGAACGCCGCCTATCTCTCTATTAGATATTCTGAACATTTGTAATCAAATGCATCCGATTTTTAGTTTGCTTTGTATTATTATATCCCCTTTCTGTAGGTTATACGCCGAAGAAACAGGTGGAGATAACAAAATGACATGTAGAAGAGACGTGGAAACAGAAATAACAAGTGGAAATAGAGGATATGAAAATGACATGACCGTTTGACACAGGACTAGAAGACTTGCCGTGACCTGATTTCCAAGGCTGTATTCCACAGTGAGCTTATGAGTAATGGTTATAATAATACCGTAAAGCGTCGCAGGACGTTTCGATCATCGGCTTCTGATCTAGAGCATGTACTGCTAAGTTGTGTACTGTCATGCAGTATCTCTTTAAATGGAATAACCACAAGATCTAACTTCTCATCGTACTGTCTTCTATTCCCACTCCTCCACGTTAAGAGTGTAAAGGATGTATCAGTAAAATAGAGGGGACTGCAACACAATTGCGAATACAACAAACGTGACCGTCAGTCGGTGCAGCCAATAAATACAGGGGAAGATAAACATGCCTCACGATTCAGACGATTTTTACCAATATTATATCACAATAAAATGTTTGTACTCTTCCCTGACTCAACTCGCGGTCCAGCGCTTATTTACAGCTCCGTTGTGCGCCTCCCTGAGTTACCACCTTCTCTTCCCCCCGTATATTGTTTGTTTTTCACAGCATGTGCTCTTATCGCCAAAAAAAAAAAAAAAGACAAAAACTTGTACAAGTAAAGAATGTAAGATGTCTTAAAGCTAGAGATGTTACTAAATAATGTCCAGTTTTATGAAGAAGGGTGATCAGTTTTCTTCCTTGTTGCCTTTGCCTTCCCTAACTCAAGAGTATGAAAGAGAACCTCGAGTTCCAAATACATTACCTGAAGATAGTGAATATCACTACGATATCCACAGAACAAATAACATACATTAGGAACTGTAAGAAAACAACATTCCATGTTACAAAGTGAGCTTGTAACAAACAGCGCGTAATGTTAATAAATAAATATTATACACATAAAGGTATGTTTCAGGCGCTCGTGAGAAATAAAGAAGAAAACTAGACAACAGAAAAACAACAGAAGTGAGTGGCTTACCGTAGAATCGAACCCAGGACCTTCCGAACGGAACCCACGCCTAGCTACAGAAGCGAACCTTACTATCCTCCCTGCTAGTTAGGCATCACAAAAATAGTGTTTCGAAGACAGGGGTCATAAGCGCGATTCGCAGCGTGTAACACCGGATATGTACCTAGGGCGATCCAGCCTAGTTAATGATGCAATTACATCTGTTGTCCCCTGTTATACAGTATAGGTCAGATTACACAGGACAAAGACCGTAATACTGTGTCTATTAAATGATATGTGTGCGTAATGTTGAACAGGTCTCTTTACTGAGAAGGGGAGGACATTTTTAGTTGCCATGGAATACAACCGGCATTTAAAAAACTGAAATATTTCCCAAGAAACTTTTGACTTAAACTATTCTTAACAACTTTATTTAGATATAATAAATACCGTAATATATCTTTCGTACAAAAAAATAACGAACCTGTTTTATATTTTATTCCTTATCTTTAAAAATAATTTTCTTATAAAATGAAACAACACTTTTTTTTTAGTCAGAAGCAAAATCATTTTGATATGTAAATGTAGCGAACGTATAAAACAGGATAAGTGGACGTGCCATGAACTAGTACTATTCTGCTCAGCAGGGAGCTGTACGTTAATGGTGATGATGATGCCCCGAACCGTCTTAAGAAAATGTGATCATCATTTTCCGATGAAAAGCTTGTATTAGATGATGGTAAAATTGACAAACAGATTGTATGTTACATGAGTGGCGCAGTGGCTTACGCACTCACGCAACTCAGGCACAGGGCCAGCCCTAGGAATTTTGCAGCCCCGTGCAATACCATACCTTGCCGCCCCAGCCCAACCTCATATTAACGTTTGAAATTTTTTAAACCATTATGTTAAACAAGCTTCAACATTAATTTCATGACCATTAGCTTAATTTTAAATAGTACCATTATTAATAATGTATTGATAAATTGATGAAAATACTGTATAGTCATAAAATAAACCATTGACTTTATTAGAGACAGTTATATGAAATAAATGTAGTTACATTACTTACATATAGGGGATGCTCTTCTCATGTGGAACGATGAACTGTTGAGTCACAAACACTTAACTATAGTGTGTACATGTAATAGTTTTTAGCACTATCTTCATATTATTTGAATTTATATTGTTTGAAGTATCTACTGCTTAAAAAGACACTTTTCTTGCTTTCATGTTTGCAAAATCAGAAATAAGGTCTGCTTAGTCTAATTTTTGACCGATTTCATGTTCATTTGAAATCATGGCAAGTCCTTCCAATCTAGTTTCGGCTATTGTTGAGCGTAAATAAGTTTTAATAAGCTTCAGTTTTGAAAAACTACGTTCACCACTTGCTACAGTTACAGGCAAAGTTAGTAATATTCTTAAGGCTATAGCGACATTAGGAGCAATGTTATTTTCCATAATATAACGAAGAACTTCAATTGGCGGTGTATTTTCTGGTACTAATTTGTATACTACTTTCAGTTCATCACATAGCTCAATGGCATCAATGTCTCTATTTTCTTGATGTGTTAAAACGCCTTCTAGGTTTTTACATTTGTTTAAGAGCTCATTTGTCGTCTCAGATTTCAATTTAGGGATGTTATATAAAAAGGAAAAATGTGAACTGTGATGTTCCAATTGCTCGAACCGTTCTTCAATAGATTTGGTTGCAACATCAATAATAAAAAAGAAAAATTCAATTTTGAATTTAGTTTTGGGATCCAAAATAGATTCATCTCTTGCTTCATAGTTGTGTTGTTTTTTCTGCCGACGCACTCTAGTACATTCAAACGTTGGTATCAAATCAGGAAATTAATATGAGACAAACATAAAGGTATGTTATCAGGCACCCATAGGAAATAAAGAAGTAGAACACTAGACAACAGAAAAACAACAGACATGAGTGGCTTACCCAGGATTCGAACCCTGGACCTTCCGTGCGACAACCCCCGCCTAGCTATGCAAGCGAATCACACTATCCTCCCTGCCATCTACGCATCACCAAAAAATGATGCT
Source organism: Oreohelix idahoensis (assembly GCA_024509875.1). Taxonomy (NCBI): domain Eukaryota; kingdom Metazoa; phylum Mollusca; class Gastropoda; order Stylommatophora; family Oreohelicidae; genus Oreohelix; species Oreohelix idahoensis. The sequence goes on from JAMPIV010002342.1 coordinate 11,097, forward strand.
TCGATGACAGGTCATTAGTGCGAACCGCAAGTCATAACACCGGAAGTTTACCATGGGCAGTTCAGCCTTTTAATGACGCAATCACTTCTGTTGTTCCCCTATTATACAGTATAGGTCAGTCCAACAAGACAAAGACCTTAATACTGTGTCCAGTAAATGATAATAGACTTAGATTCGTAAGAACAGGACAGAGGGTAGGTTTGGTATTGTATAAACATTTATAACACATAAGGAAGGGAAACCCGAGGCCTGTAAAAAGTAAATTAATATGAGACAAACATAAAGGTATGTTATCAGGCACACGTTGGAAATAAAGAAGTAGAACACTAGACAACAGAAAAACAACAGACATGAGTGGCTTACCCAGGATTCGAACCCGGGACCTTCCGTGCGATGGCAGGGAGGATTAGTGTGATTCGCTTGCATAGCTAGGTGGGGGTTGTCCTCAATATAATATCTTAAAGGACGAATGGCCTCGATTCTAGATTCCCAGCGAGTTGTACTTAGTGGCTTGGGCGCTAGAGTTGTAATATGTTTCTTATGGATTTCCCAACGCAGTGTTGACGCTGAGAAAAACACATACAATTTCTGAACCGTTTTAAAAAATGAAACCCCTTCTCTAGATGACATCGCGGGATCATTGACCACCAAGTTGAGAGAATAAGAACAGCAAGGGATATAAAAAGCTCTCGGGTTCAAGTCCTTAATACGTTGTTGAACTCATGAAGGTTTTCCATTTATATTTGATCCATTATCATTCCCCTGGCCACGCATGTTTGCGATTGGAATATTCATGTCTGACAATTTTCTTAGAATGCATTCGGTTAACGCTGAGCCTGTAGTGGCTTCTACAGCAGTGAAACCAAGAAAATGCTCATGAATGTTGATATCATCTGGATTGGTATTAACAAATCTTACAATTAGTGTTAATTGTTCAATGTGACTTACATCGGGAGTACAGTCTGCAACTATGCTATAATATTTAGCTTTCTCCACCATAGAAATTATTTCTTCTTTTTTTATGGTTCCAGAGAGAAGATTAATCAATTCATTTTGAATGTTTTTCCCAAGGTAATGTTGGGTCGATCCACAAGCTACTCTCATTAAATGTTCACACATAGCACTATCAAATCTGGCAATCAGTTGAACAAGCTTTAAACATTTTCCATTGTTATGATCGTATAATGTATCAGATGTTCCACGAAATGGCAAGCACTATTGGCTCAAGAATAGGAAAATAGCAATTAGGCATTCTATTATGCTCTTCCAGTGTCGAACTTCTGAATTTAATAACTTTTGCTGCATTGAATCAATTGTCTGTACTGATTTAAGCCTGGACGATAATTCAATCCACTTTGTATGGGACACCAAGTGGTTTTTAGATTGTTCGTGTTCATTACGATACACATACAAATGACCCCAATCATTATTATAGCCATCAGTAGTGAGTGATATTTTATTACAGGAAAACAACTTATAGCAGAAACAAAATACAGAATCTTTTTTCTTTTGAATACACTAACCATGACCGATTAATATGTTCTCCATTGCTTAGCTCCCCAGTGTAAAAATTTAGTGAATATTTCAGACCATTAGATCTGCGCGGAAAAACGAAATCATTTTTTAGTCTCTCTGGTAGGCCTTTTTTTACGATTTCCGTTCTTTCGGTATCGCTTAAAGAAGGATTCCATCTTGCCGGATCAGTGTACCTCTCAAGTTCATCACTTAAATCTCTGGAATTGGAAACGGTCAAATCAGTCTCATTTTCGACATTGTTAGTAATATCTACGTTACTGGGATGCGAGTTAGAAGTACTTGCCATGAGCTCAGAATCATTAGTTTCGGTACATTTGCTTATTTTCTTCTGTCCTACATCAACTGTTTCAGTTGTTAGATATTTATGTAAAGCCCCGATATGTTTTTGAATATCGCGTTCTTTTTCCAGTTTCCGTTTCCGATATTCGGCACCTAATAGTTATTTTTTTCTTTTATCGGACATAATATCTATTTGAATATTAAAACTGTTTTAAATAAACCCTACAATAAAATGTATTATTTAGTAATGAATGGAGGCTGAAGCACTGTACTAATTTCCATAAAACGTTTAAAAAACTTATTTATCACTGTAACACATAGCACACTAACACTGAGCATAATCAACTTCCTTGAATACACACTCGAAAACAACTGAAACAATCGAGCCGCTAACATAGAACGGTCGGTAAAAAAATCAATACTTAAGTAGCCTATGATTGGCCAATCTGGGTCACGCGAGATTGTCATTGGTTGAATTGAATAAGCTGCATCATATTAAGAAGTGTGGGAAACTGCTCATTGAACTTCAGAGAAGAATTAATGATACCATCAAACAAAAAACTGTGCCATCTCTATCTCGGTGCAGCTTACTTTATGAGAGAGGAACCACACTGCCAAGAATGTCAGGAAGAGAATGACATAGACCAGTACCTGATCCACTGTAAAAAGTACGAACAACAAAGGCTTGAATTAAAAACTTACTATAGGTATCACAATATAGACATGACTGGTGATAAGGTCTTAAGTATAGATGCCCCAGGAGATGCTCAATCAATACTTTAAAGATATATATATAAAACAAAGGAAAACATATAAGGTTAGTACTTCATAAAAAACATTCAACCCAATAGAAATTAAATAACAAGAACTAACAAATCATAAATAAATAAAAAAACTTACTTACTTACTTAGTCGTTCCCCTTCTACCGTGAGGTGTAGAGGTAAAAAGAAATAGAAAAAAAAAAACTGAAAAAAAAAACTTACTAACTACTCATAGGACAAGGAAAGACAGCGCGGTTTAAAAAAAAACAACTCAAAAACAACAAATACTAATACAAAATAGTAGTATAGTAGGGCGGTTTCGGTTAGCATTGTGCAGGTGGCGGGTGACTATTATATAGTAAAATATAACGATCGATAGTGCAGGTGGCAAGTGACTTTTATATAGTAAAATACTCGAACGATAATGGCCACGTGGGTTAGTAAGTAGTTATTGTGATGGTATTTTAAGTGTTGTGTATGACTCAGCAGTGTGTTGTTATGTTTCTTTATTCAGGTGTTACAACATATATACAATATATACAACATATATATACTTATATACAACATACATACAATGTATATTTTCCAAATCTAGACAACATTTATACAAAGGCCAAGGTTTTTTAATATAGTTGTAAAAAATATTTTTAATGAGCTCTTTTAAAAGAATACGAAATGTCAATCTAAATAGTGTAGCTGGCAGCCGGGGTGTGGTGTGGTGTTGATTTTGTTTTTGTCTTGTGATTTGTGTGAAGGTATTGATGAGAATATAGGGGTGAGAGAAAAAAACGGGTAAGAGAGAATACAAAGGAACACGAAGTGAGACAAATTTTTATTTATTTATATATTTTTATTTATATAATAAGGGGGTGTGAGTGTCTATGGAATATTTGTTGATACTTACTTCCTTACTTAGTCGTTCCCCTTCTACCGTGAGGTGTAGAAGTTTGGAAGAGAGAGCGCCAGACCATTCTATCAGCTGTCTTCTTTCTGGCCTGGTTCCATTCTAGTCTTCGGTCCTTCAAAGATTGTCTAATGTTGTCCTCCCAGCGGACTCTGGGTCGTCCTGGAGGTCTGGATCCCTGGCTCTTTGTTTCACATGCTTGTCGTTGTAACCAATTTTCTCCCATTCTGCAGACATGGCCAAACCATCTTAGTTGGGACTGTTCTATTTGGGTCTGCAGCGGATGGGATTTTAGGCCTTGACGGATCGTCTGGTTGCAGACCATCTCTCTTCTTGTTACTTCAACCACTTTCCTCAGATACCTCATTTCTGAGGTTTGGATCTGGCTTTTGTGGGTTGTAGTCATTGCCCACGACTCGCATCCATATGTCAAGACTGGGACATAGGTGGAGCGGTATATAGCCATCTTCGTTTTCTTACCAACCTCTTTCTTGCTGAGGAATCCACGATTTATGGCCTGAAAAAGTCTCCCAGCCGCTGCTTTTCGAGTGGCCCACTCTTCTTTGATGCCTCCCTTTCGGTCTATAATAGCTCCGAGATATTTAAAGTGGTCGACCTGCTAAAGGACCTGTTCTCCCAATTTAATCTGAGGTTTTCTTCCTTCTCGTGATATCACCATGGATTTTGTTTTAGAGCTGCTTATGACCATCCCTCTCTTCTCCAGCTCTTCCTTCCAGACTTGCAGGTTGTATTGGAGATGTGCCTCTGATTTAGCAATCAGGGCAACATCATCAGCAAATGCCAGCTCCGAAATATAGACCTGTCTCATCTTCCAGTACCCCACTGAATACTTTCTTGTTCTCTCCTTACATGCCTTGATGACATCGTCCATAAGGAGTATGAAGAGGTAAGGAGATAGGATATCACCTTGTCTTACACCAGTGGTGGTCCTGAACTCTTCTGACTTATGGTTTGCTGTCCTCACATAATTTCTGCAAGACTTGTAGAAGCTCTGTATAGCATGAATCAGAGGTGCTGGAATATTCTTCCTTGCCAAACAGTCCCAAAGTTTGCTCCAGGGGACCCTGTCAAACGCCTTTTCCAGATCTATGAAACAAAGATGGATCTCACTCTTATACTCAAGGGCCTTTTCACTCAGCTGTCTGAGTGTGAAGATTAGGTCTTGAGTACTTCGGTTTGCCGGAATCCGCACTGGACCTCATCCAATTGTGGCTCAGCTAGGCGTCGGAGTCTCTGCTCTAGGATTCTAGAGTAGATTTTACCAGGGACACTGAGAAGGGATATGCCTCTATGGTTTCCACATTGTCAATTGTCACCCTTTTTGAAAATTGGTGTTATGATGGCAATCTCCCAATCCTTTGGTATAGTCTTGTTGCACCATGCTGCCTGTAGGACCTTTAAGAGTAATAGGTCGCCTGATGCTTCCATGTACTTAACCATTTCTGATGTTATACCATCATGCCCTGCTGCTTTGCCCATCTTGATTTTCTCCAGTGCTGCCCTCAGTTCTTCCATCTTTATGTCATCTTCACCATCATTGGTTTTCTCTTCTGTGCTAGTGGTTATCATTTCTGATGCTTCACCATGCTCACCATCCAGGAGTTCTGAGAAATATTCTTTCCATCTTTCCATTACTTCCTTCGGGGCAGTAGGCAATTTGCCTTGCTTGTCCTTTATAAATTTGAGAGGGCATTGTTTTTCCTTTCTCATGTTCTTTAGGGTCTTATAGAACAATTTCTGGTTTTCTTGTGCATCTTTTTCTAGCTTTTCTCCAAATTCTTCCCAGGACTTCTGTTTTGCTGCTAGCACTTTGTTCTTTGCTTCTGTTCTGAGTGTCACATATTCTCTATATTTTTCCATTTGTCCTGTTGAGTTTTTAGCTCCTAAGTATTGTTTCCATGCCATTTTCTTCTCTCTTATTTTCTCTTTGACTTCCTCTGTCCACCAAGGTGTCCTCTTTCTCTGGTTCCCAAGTCGGACTTCACCGCATGCTTCTACAGCAGCTGTCTTTATGATATCCTTGAATTTATTCCAGAGGATTTCCAAGTCATCAGATCGTTCTTCTGTGTTGCTCACTGCTTTAGCAATAAGCCCCTGATATCTGGTCTTAATTTCTGGCTCTCTCAGCTTGTAGGTCCTAATGCTCATTTCTCCTGCTCGTTTACTTGGTTTCTTCCGTGATGTTGGGCAGTTCCTAGGCTGAGCAACTCTTTCAGTTTTTCGTTTGAATATTGGTTTATAACAACTGAAAATATAAAACATTGATACATTTTATAGAGGAAGATGGTTAATGAGCGTGGTGTGGTGTGGGGGATTGTGGTTTTGTCTGGTGTTAGGTATTGATGAGAATATAGGGGTGAGAGAAAAAAAACGTGGAAGAGAGAATACAAAGGAACACGAAGTGAGACAATTTTTAATTTTATTTATATAGTTTTATTTATATAATAAGCGGGGGTGTAGAGGTGGTCAGCCGGCGAGGTTAGTCTGGTTGTAATAATAATAATAGCCCCTTCAGTCATAACTGACTATGGGAATGCGCCCCTGAGGTGACAGCCCTCAGCTGCTTATTTTCCTGGTGCTCCTTTCGACGTTTTCTCCTCACCTCTGCTTCTTGTGTGAGCCTCTCTTCGCCCAATCTGAGGTGGTGCCGTAAATAGCATCGCCACTTAGTGCAATCGGCAGCTTTATCCTCCCATGTTGCTGGATCCATGTCCAGTGCCCTCATATCTCTCTTGCACACATCTTTGAACCTCAGCTGTGGTCGCCCAACTGTTCTCTTGCCATTTGCTAATTGTCCGTAGAAGATATCTTTTGGGATGCGACCATGATCCATGCGGCGAACATGGCCAAGCCAGCGAAGTCTGCGCTGTCTAAGAAGCGTATACATACTTTGAAGGCCAGCACGTGACAACACCTCGACATTTGTCACTTTATCTTTCCACGAGATGCCGAGGATGCGGCGTAGACACCGCAAATGGAAGGTATTGAGCCTTCTTTCTTGCTTAGCATAGGTCGTCCAGGTCTCGCTGCCATATAAGAGTGTGCTGGTGACGCAGGCATTATATACCGCAGCTTTGGCCTTCATTGTGAGTTTAGAGTTTCCCCAAACACGCGATGTGAGGCGGGCAAAGGTAGCTGCAGCTTTGCCAATGCGGCTGTCGATTTCTGTATCCAGTGAGAGCTTGTCATTGATGGTAGACCCTAGGTATGTGAAGTGGTGCACCACTGCCAATTCATAGTTATCGATAGTGATAACTGGTGCAGCACCCACATTCTGACTCAGCACATTCGTTTTCTTTAGACTTATTGTGAGGCCAAAGTCCTTGCATGCTTTAGTGAAGCGATTCATCAAGCTCTGAAGCTCCTGTTGGCTTTGAGTGACGACTGAAGCATCATCAGCGAACAACAAGTGTCTTATAGTGACCCTTCTGATTTTTGTTTTTGTTTTTGACAACTGGAAAAACATTTGCATAAATATTTGAAAATTGGAAAAAACATTTGAAGAAATATTTGACAACTGGAAAAAAACATTTGAAGAAATATTTGACAACTGGAAAAAACATTTGAAGAAATATTTGACAACTAGAAAAAAACATGTGACATATGCAAGAAATATTCAAAGAAATATTTAGCATGTGCAAAAATAACAAAATTAAAACAAAGGTTAATAGCTATTTACCTACAGGTTGGAACATTTGAGCAGGACTGGTAGAAAATTTTGGGACCATTTTGCTGATTGGAAGAAAAGTTTTCACTAAAGTTTGAAAATTGCAGGACAAAAAAAGTAGATACCCGTTTGATAATTGCAGGACAAAAAAGTAGATAACCGTTTGATAACTGGAACAAAGAAGCTATTTTCAAACATTGAAGAGAGAGGATCAGATGTTTTCATTCCATATTTGGGAGACATGCACTCTGCAGTAACGTGCAGAAATTTCCAGGCTGGACCGTAGAATTGCTTCGAGCTTGATATAAGTGGACCATTTATAAATTAATATTTTTGTAATAGGCGTATATGTATAAATATATATATCCAAACTGTCTGTTAAAGCGTTTGGAGCCCGTAAATTAGGGGGAAAGCTGTAATATTTTGAAATAGCAAAGACCGTTTTTCCATGTAACATGAAGAACGCTTCGTGTGTTCAAAGAGAGCTAACTATGAAAATAACAATTTGTTATTTTAACGTCCCTTAATATTAAAGTGGAAATAATTGTATAACCAATGTTGCATGGGACATTAATTAGGCATACTTGTAATTTTAATGACCGTACGTCCTAAAGAAACTTTCTTTAAACTACAAAAAGATATGTGTCACAGCAGTATTAAACGTGTTTAGCTATTTATAAATTTACAATAATTATTAAGTTTTTCCCCACTTTAACTTTTAGCAAGTAAAATATTTTTAATCTGTTAAATATTACTTCACTCTGAAAGAAATCTTACGATATTAAGGAGAAGGTATGGAACTGCAGCAGAAAATCTGTTATCGCTTCTTGGCCTTTTGGCTAAGATCAAAGTGTAAAACAGTTATTCGTTGTAATAGCTGTGTCGAGGTAAAATTATTTGATAAGAGAACCCCCGGGACTAGAATACGAAGGCAGGGGGATGGTATTTTTATGTAGTAAAACCTACCACTGTTTCGGTGATCACGATAAATCTAGAAGAGAGGGGCTCAAAAAACATAACATTAAGCTAGAAACCAACACCTTTTTAGATGTACTCACTACATAACAAGCACAGGGTGTGAAAAATGTGGGATTTAAACCGCATGGTGCGTCTGTCTATACATACACCCAACACAGAAATTCCGCGTAATATTTTTACATAAAAGAATAGCAGACTCCGACAATGTCACCCGTTCACATCTTTCCATCTAAAAAAGATAGCTCTCTTCCATTATGTGTCCTGTTCGTATAATGTTTTTCTTAGATAAAGTATACGATCAATAGTTTCCTCGCGAATTTTGCGCTGACCTTCGATCCGGTTTCATAATTAGTGGTAGAAACAGTTAGTCGTTGTAATAAGAACCAAAAAAAAAAAAATACGTCAGCTCTTGTGGGATTTCCTGATCTGAGGAACAATCTTGTGTCACCACTTCCCCTCTTTCCGTCTAAAAATAGCTCTCTTCCATTATGTGCCCTGTTCGTATAATGTTTTTCCTTAGATTCCATCAGTGATAATAATAATTTATATATAAACACTTATTTCGCCTTTGTTTGCTTTAGATGTCGTATATATCTGTATGTGCATGCTTATACATTTTCTTACTCCCGCGCCAATACATCAATGAGTCATCACCCCCGCCAGTCAGCATCAATACACTCTCCATTAAAAACCCCACCAACAAACTAACAACAATAATTAGCCTTTGCTCCCCAATTTTATCGGTTTTTCACGTCATATTTCCTTATATAAACCATTTTTTTTAATTTTTCAAATTTTAACTATGTCAATCAGACTAACCTCGCGGGCTGACCACCTCTACATCCCCGCTTATTATGTAAATAAAAATATATAAATAAAAAAAATTTTAAAAATTGTCTCACTTCGTGTTCATTTGTATTCTCTCTTCCACGTTTTTTCTTCTCTCACCCCTATATTCTCATCAATACCTAATACCAGACAAAACCACAATCACCCACACCACACCACGCTCATTAACCATCTTCCTCTATAAAATGTATCCATGTTTTATATTTTCAGTTGTTATCAACCAATATTCAAAAGACACTCACACCCTCCTTATTATATAAATCTTCTTCTTCTTATTCGTTCGTCCTGAAAAGGACGTTGGTTGCGTTGTGTCTGTTTACACCGGAGCTGCGGTATCTGCGCCTTTCGGTCGACACATCCGACTTCAGCACGGCATTTTTTGAGACCGGGTTTGCCTTCCCTCTTCGATCCCAACTCTCTCAGCCAGACAGCAGTGATGCAGCATGTTTCCAGGACCACCACGTGGAGGTGGAGTAGGGTCTTGGTCAGCTCTGGTTCGCTGACCCTGACGCAAGCAGTCAAGCTTTGGTCGTTGACTGCATTCTCTATTGCTGCATCTTTGGGTCCCATTATATAAATAAAAATATATAAATAAATAAAAATTGACTGTCAATTCGCGACAGTAACCACGGCTGTACATTTGGAGTCAGAGTCGTGGACTCGGTCGTTTTTTAGTGCAGATGGAGTTGGAGTCGGGGCAATTGTATGTCATGTGACTACTAATAAACTGCAGTCAGATTTGCGAGTCAGAGTCGTGAGTTAGAGTGTGAGTCAGAGTCGGGAATCGAAGTCCAAGTCCTAAAATGTTAGGAGTCGGAATTAGAACATTTGTTAGGTCGACTCCGCAACCCTGGTTATAACTTCTTTGTGTTGCTATATTGATGTATCATAGTCCCTATTGCTGCAGCTTTATGTGCCTGTCTTGAAATGTTGTCGATATATTTCCTTTTTATAAAATTGTTTTTCGTACTTTCCTTGTTTTGTACCAATGTATATTCATCAGCATCATTCACATTTTCTGTCCTTATGGAGCACAGAGAAATGACTACCATTCACTGTACAGAAAACCTACATCAATGTAATAATAATAATAAATTCTTTAAGCACCAAACACGGCGCATAAGGCAGAAACTAGTGCTCTCCAGGTTGTACGTTGTGACGCCACTCCTCTTAGCTCTTGCACATTGTTTAATCCCAACGTTCTTCCTTCTCTTATTATTGTTCTTCTGAGTGTTTCTTTTGGTCTTCCTTTTTTCCTCTTACCTTCAGGAACCTAAGTGAGTGCCTGTAGTGGTATTCTGTTGTTTTGCATTTGTAGGACATGACCGATATATGATCATCGTCTTTTCCTTATATAGTTGGAGACATATTTCTGCCTAGAGTCTTCTCTTATTTGTCGATTAGTCTTGAATTCTTTCCAACTGATGTTCATGAGTTTTCTAAGACATTTGTTCTCGAATGTATTCAGCTTGTTCTCCAATGGTTTTGTTATTTTCCAACTCTCACAGCCGTATGTTAACACTGAGATAACATTTGAATTAAACAGACGAAGGTTGGTATGTATATTCAATGATCGTAATTTCCAAATGTTAGATAATCTATTGAAGGCGCTAGCTGCCAAAGCAATTCTAGTATGGATTTCTCTTGTTGTGTCACCATCCTGAGTCATTTTACTGCCTAAATAATTGAAACTTTCAACTTTCTGTAGTTTTTCCCCGTTCAGGATGATATTAAAGGTCTCGTTAGAAGAGTTCATAACTTTAGTTTTAGAGGCATTTATTTTGGAGACCTATTTTAACCGAAAGATGACACAAATTATTTACGGCTTCTTGGGATTGTCTGGGTGTTGAACTTATGAATGCTAAATCATCTGCGAAATCCAGGTCCCCCAGGAATTTTCCATTTGTCCATTTTATACCTAATTGTTCATTGTGGGTATAGTTTCTCATAACCCAATCAATAGCTATTCCAAAAAGTAGTGGTGACATAATGCAGCCTTGTTCCACCCCTGTTTCTACTGTAAACCATTCTGTATTCCCTTTATTTGTTCTAACACAACATCTTGCATTGTCATATAGCGCTTTGATTATATTCACATATTTTGTTGGAAAACCATAGATTGTAAGTATCTTCCACAATGATGGGCGGTGTAGTTATATTCTATTGCAGCGGTGATTTATGAATCAATTCGTTTTACATGTTGAGGTTGTCAGCCCCATGCACAACCTCCTATTAGTCGCCACTTACGACATGCCTAAGGGAGCATTAATCCTATTATTTCTTTGTCTTCTCTGAGACTCTCGGGAACTTAACATGGCATCTATGTTATTGTTGATGTTGGTTGTTGTTGTTGTTGGTTGTTGGTTGTTGGTTGCTGTTGCTTGTAGTTTGTTGTTTGTTGTTGTTGTTATTGTTTTTGTTGTTGTTGTTATTGTTGTTGTTTTTGTTGTTGTTGTTATTTTTGTTGTGGACTGCTGAGCTTCTCGCTCTTTTGCAGCCAATGCCAAGTTCAAGACTCGTTGTTATTAGCTACACTTTAGATTAAGGCTTTTTCTTGTGGCTTTTACGCCATTCCAAAACGTCTTGAGCTCTAGTTTGTCCAGCGTTTAAAGGATCGTCACATCTAGTCATAAGTTTAGCAGTAAGAAGCATGTGGCATACTGTGCATTCCCTGCCATCCAAGGGGGCTCTCCAGCTATTCAGAGTTAAAGTACTGTCGTAATTTTTATCTGAGAGAGTTCTGATGGATATTGGTCCTTTAGTGTGTAGAATGATAGTGAAGGCTCTGTGAGAATAAGGATTTAGGAAAGTGAGGTAGTAGATTCACAAGGGCTGGGGAAGAATAAGGACAGTCTCTTATTACGACAATATTTGTCTCTCAAAAACTATTCCTACCACTCTTCTGAACAAACAGTTGTTTGTCAGTTCCAGTCGCTCATGCGCACACACCGATTTGGTGATTCTGACGCACAACGTACATGAATACACACTACGATAACAAAATATGGGAAATGTTTGGGTTTTGGGCCAACCGACACCAATGCTAATAAAGTTTTTAATACTTTTATTATCATAAAATCACGTTACAAGTAAGTATCAATGTACAGTCAGAAATCATGGGTTACAAAACACAAAATAACAGGGGGGGAGGGTTTCTGAGGAGAAATATCCAATGCACCTTTTCCCGCTTGTATTTACTAACAGAAAAGACCGGGTCCCAAAGACGAGAAGGGGGGGGGGGTGATGATGATGATCAGAGATAGGCAATTTAACCCAATGGTAAATTTATTACTCTGAGTCAAGGGGATTACAGTAATAAGGGGTAAAGGAAAAGCTAGGGGTCATCAAATGTTTTCCTTTAATCAACCAATTTTCCCGGGAGGGGGGAATGCTCACCGTAAAATCCCGCTAGGAGAAATCCCGTACAATTAATACAGTACACCTTAATATTAGGTTGGACTAATTATAAGGGTAAAAAGATTAAATCTCCTTTTTCATTGAAAAAAAAACACGCTTGGCTGGCCAGCACACAGTCACACACACACAGACTTACCAAATGGTGAATTCTGGCACTTCATAGGAAATACATAAAAAAACAGCACTAAACCTTGGCTTTGGTAAAAGTATTTTCTTCCGTGTACAGCCCCAGATTAGCGGGTTGTTGAAGTTAACAAAGTGTCCCGAAATCGCTGGACGTTGAAGTTTAACGGTACTGTTTGTTTATTAGATAAAGTTCCTAAAGAATCTCACAGGCACTTGGCTAGATGTGAGGAATGGTGTGGTGTCTAAGATTGGCACAGCTGGTGGAAATAACTTTCTTTTGCAGTAATGTTACAAACTACAAAAAACACTGAGGTAAGTTCTTCAGGGGGTTGGTAAAATCCAATGATTATGCTTGACAGACAGTGTCAGGGAAATCAATGTTCTTCTTCACGAATAGAGCAGTGAGTAAAATATTGCTACTGTTGACTGTTCTTCTTCCAGTTTGATAATTATAAAAAACGACTTTATGAATTGGGATTTTAAAATAGTCTTTGGGTTTGCTTTGTTTCTGTATACTTCAGATAGCTGAATCCCAACAGGATCGCCACAAAGATTAAATTTCAAATATGTTCATAAGTCACTGGAGTAATCGAACTGAGTCGGCAAGACTCTAGATATATATTATTGCTGCGAAATGGCTGCTTAAATGATGTTTCATTGCTGCTTAATTGCTGCTTAAATGATGTTTCATTGCTGCTTAATTGCTGGGATGCGAGGTTCAAAAGATCATTCTGGATGCAATAGAAAAAACATGAAATGCAATAAAATCATATTAAAATCTAACGCGCGATACATTTACAGTTTAACTATTTTCTGTACTCGCGTCTTCAATTAATAAAGCAAGAGAGAAAAAAAAAACTCCCCGTGAGGTTAATAGTTGAAAGCACATCTATTTATACAGAACTAAACTGTATTAAAGTTATAATTCCCTTAAGCGGCTATTGTATTAGGAAATAAACTTATAGATGTAACATTTAGTTGGCACTAGAACTTTGAAGATGGGCTTATTTAATAAGGTTAAATTTACACCACAATCCAGTGAACTAAATATGAAATAACTAGACCACTGATCACTCGAAGCTAAAGTATTAATTACCGTCTGCACAGAAAAAGAATTTCACTCCAATAGCCAACAATTTAGATGAAATCTAGCAGGAATTTTTTTACTATATGCTAGTGAATCTTAGAATTCTGTCAGAACGAATGATACGTTGCCCTTTTCAGATTCTGTATTTATCTATTAGAAAGGCAAGATAAATGGTACATGTGAAAATTTCGCGCCTCTTCAGTTCCCAGGGAAGTCGAAGTTATTTAGCCGCCATGCTAACCACGATGGCCCGACTGGCTTTCGATCTACGTTCGTTTCAGGCTGCTCGCACGAGCATGTGAAATTCCGGCGAGACTAGCCTCGTTCGCGGTGAGTTTCCTGATTCCTCAGATTGTATCCGCTACGCTGAGCGTTCCGTCTGTCGGGCAAGTCTGCCGGTGGCCACAGAAGTGCGAAGTCTGCATGAAGATTTCTTCTGATCGCTCGTGTCCGTCTTGCGAACGGTTCAGTGTTCGTACGGAGATGCTAAACTTCTGCTTCTCTGTTCTGGGGATCTTCTTGACTGCTTTGATCCTAGCCGCTACTCTTCGTTGATGAAAAGTTACAACAATACTGATGTTCAGGGATTCTAATGTTATGAAAATCTAAAGTCCCTTTAATCATCCATCAAATCAGGGAAAATTCACTTGACAAACTAGACGTACGTCACAATCGTCCCCACTTTTAGACATGAAACCATTTTTCATGTTTTCTTCTTGACAATGGAGGTGACCTGATTGGCGACTTTAGGATGATTGGTATCTTCAGTTTGCCCTTCTTCCTCTGTAGACCAGTTTCTACTCAAGAAGTCAGCTCCGACATTCGGTTTTCCTGGAATATATTCCACTTTGAAGGAATAAACGCTCCATAATAATGCCCAGCGCATAATCCTTGCGTTGAATTCCTTATTGGCACCAAGGAAAGCTAATGGAGCGTGGTCGGTTTGTACTGTGAAAGAAATACCATACAGAAACTCATGATGGCGTCTGATTCCATGAATCAGAGCGAGACATTCTCTTTCAACGACACTGTAGTTGCGTTCAGCCTTGTTCAGTTTCCGACTGCCGTAAGCTATTGGGAATAGCATATTCGGGTCACTGTCCTCGGCTTGCAACAATGTTGACCCGATGCCCTGACCTGACGCGTAAACTCTCAGTAGGAAAGGCTTCTTAAGGTCAGGTAACCTTAGGATGGGGTATGCCGACAACTGTCCTTTCAAAGTGCTGTATGCATGTTCGCACTTTTGATCCCACATGACCTTATCAGGACAACCTTTCTTGGTGAGGTCAGTCAGAGGTGCCGTAAGTCCGTTGAAGTTCTCGATGTATTTCTGATAATATGCACATAGTGATAGGAAGGAACGCACGTCTTTCTTCGTTCTGGGCCTTTTGGCTGCAGCTATTTTCTCCACGTTCTTCTGAACAGGCCAACTACAGCCGTGGGAAATAGTATGCCCCAAGACGTCTAGCTTTTCGAACCCGATGAGACATTTGCTAAGTCTGGCTGTGAGACCAGTTTCCTGTAGTCTCCTGAGGAGCATAACAACCGTAGCAATATGTTCGTCGTAGGTTTCCGATGCAATTAATATGTCATCCATGAAATTATGGATGTGGGAACTTTGAAAAGGTTCTAACAGCTTCCTCATCATTCTGGTGAACACTCCTGGTGCGTTATGCAATCCGAACGGCATCACATTAAATGTGTAATGTCCTTCACTAGTGCTGAAAGCTAGCAAAGGTTTAACTTCCTCCTTGACTGGTATTTGATAATAACCTTTACTGAGGTCAATCTTGGAGAAAATCGTTGCCTTGCCGAGCTTGGTGAACAAATGAGAAACAGTTTGGAGAGGTTCGGGCTGGAATTCCGTAACAGCGTTTAGCAGCCGGTAATCTATACACAGCCGAACTTCCTTGTTGGGCTTCTGCAACAGGACTACACTAGAACTGTAAGGAGATGTAAACTCACTGATAATTCCTGCCTGACGCAGCTTGTCTATTTCTCCGCGAAGTGCATCAGCTTTAGCGTACGGGATGGGGTAAACTCTGGTTCGAACAGGGGTCTCATTTGTTAATTTCATATCAAATTCGATGAGATTTGTTTGACCAGGTACATCCGTTAAGACTGCACTGTGCTGTTTTAGTAGCGCCCTGGTTTCTGTTTGTTGTTCTGGTGAGAGATTGTCGCCGAACTTGACATCTTTAAAGGATTGTGTGGGTTGCAGTGGATACTCCATGCAACCATCATCATCTTCCTCGTCTTCCGTTGCTATGGCGAATCCCAGGAGATGCTCGGAGGATGGCACCGGTCTTTCCAAATATTTCTTTAGCCGATTTATGTGGAAGACCTTCTCCTTTCCTTTGATGGAGATCTTGTAATTGGTACGTGAGATCTTTTTAAGGACGGTAAACGGCCCTTGCCATCCGATGCGAAGTTTATTGCTTCCGGTTGGAAGTAGCAACAAAACTTTCTCCCCTGGTTGTAGTTCTCTCTCTTTTGCAGCTTTATTGTATCTTTTAGCATGTTTAGCGCGGGCTTTCGTAAGGTTGGTAGTAGCTAGATCCCAACCTAGCTTTAGCCTTTCCTTGAGCTCAGATACACACTTGCTTGCAGAGACGACTGTCTCGTCAGCCTTTTGGTCTGTCAGGGACCGAAGTAAGGCTTCTAGTGGCCCCTTAATAGGTCTGCCAAATAGAAGTGTAGCTGGCGCGAATCCCGTAGACGCTTGGGGTACCTCTCGGTAGGCGAATAAACAGCCGATATATATAGGTCCCAGTCTTCCGGTTTCTCCTGACCCAGCTTACGTAACATGGTGGTGAGGGTGCCGTTAAAACGTTCCACGAGCCCATTTCCGGCCGGATGGTAGGGACTTGTGTGGATATGTTTGGCCCTCAAGATCTTAAAGATCTCCTCCATTAACAGGCTACGGAATTGGGATCCATTGTCCGTCAAAACTTGTTGAGGGAATCCTAACCGTGTAAAAATTTGCACGAGGGCTTCTGTGACATGCTTGAAATCTGTGCATGTTAGCGGTATAGCTTCGGCCCACATTGTGCAAGTGTCGACTAAAGTCAGGATGAACCTGCTCTTTCTTTTGGTCCTTTCCAGGGGTCCAATGATGTCGACAGCAACCCGTTCAAATGGAGTACCCACTATTGGCATTTGCCCCATAGGTACTGGGGGTGTCAAGTGCTTGGGTGCTACCCGTTGGCACTGGGCGCAGGATTTCACATACCTGATAATGTCAGAGTTCATTCCTGGCCACCAATAGTGATTTTTTATTCGCTGAATAGTGGCGTTTTGTCCCATATGTCCGCTAAAGGGAAGAGAGTGCCCCATTTCTAAGATCTGACTTCTGTACTGCGTCGGTACTAGGAGCTGGTTATTCCCCGTGTCCGGGTTGCCCGTTCTACGATACAATACGCCGTCCTTAGAAAAGATGTCTCCGTTGTGTCTGGGGTCCTTAGCCATGGGCCGTTTTCTAAAGCAGGGCTCCAGAGTAGGGTCCTTTTGTTGCGCCTCCTTCAGTTCGTTCGGCAACAAATTTGGCGTAGGCTCCCTCTCCTTCTTGGCTTGCCCTCTTGTGGTTACCGCTGCCACAATCGGCTCCTTTGGTCTCCCAATAAACACATATCTACATCCCAGGATAACTGGGTAGATAGGATCATCCATAATGGCCGCTTTAATAACTCCTCTGACAAAGTCAGAGTGTATTTCTACCAGTGCGATAGGAAGCGTCCTGGGTGCATCACTCCTGAAAACTCCACTAAGTTTGACGGTTTCCTCTGTCTCCTGACCTGGTTTGACTAGGTGTCTGGCGACAATACAACTAAACCTTAGTCCAGTGTCAAAGAGACAAGTAGTTGAGGTACCATTCAAAATTACAGTTCCTCGAGTTGAGGGTCGGTCCCCCTCAGGTTTAGAATCACTGACATTGACTCTACCTTTCGAGGCTGTATGCAAACATCCGACGCGGTTTGAACCGGTTTGTTTGCCCTGATCAGACGTTCCTGGTGTAGGGGTCTTCCCTTTTCCTTGACCTTGGTGGCCGCGCTGCCACGTAAGCTTGGTGCGTTGATCAGAGTTGTTGTTGGGGGGGTATCGGGTTTTGTAGAATTTCGATTTTTCCTGGGGAGGTCTCTGGGTATTATTTTCTCGTTGGTTATAGTTCTGAGAGGAATTAGAGGAATAGGATGACTGCTCTAGATTTTGTTTATGAGATGGCTCATCTGTGGGTTTACGTTTAGTGCTGGGAAGTTCGGCCATTGCTTTGGTATAGCGTTCTGCATTATTGAGTATGTCCTCAAGCCTGACTGCGCCCTGTTCAGCCAAAAATCTACGGGTTTCGTTTGACAAAGTTGACTTTTTCTGTTCCACAAGAACAAGTTCAAGTAGTCCCTCATATGTAAGAGGTAGGTCAGATAATTCAATGCACTTTGTCAAATAGCCCGTTAGACGTGAAGAGCACTGCGGGAAAGTTTCCGTGCTCTCTTTCCGGCTGTTTCTGAACATTTACAGAAATTTTCGGGCGGTCATCTCAAACCGTTCTAGCAAGGCCTTCTTTAGCATGTCGTAATCATGTTGGTTCTGTCCCAGCTTTGTGTATACGTCATAAGCATTAGCTTTTAGTGACGTTGAGAGCTTAAATGCCCAGCGGTTACTCTATAACCCATATAGATTTGCGAGCCTTTCGAATTTTTCTAGGTAGCTGTCAATTTTTTCATTGGGGCTAGGAAAAGATTCTAAAGCAAAAGATATCGCCGTTAATTGGACAAACTGAGTGCTGGAGAGATCCATTGACTGGGACTGGGGCGAAGACGGCTCTCCGTGATTCGAAGTAGAGGCACCCCGACTCTCTAAAGCCTTATGCGCCAGTTCATGTTGTCTTTCCCGCTCCTTTTCTCTCTCTCTCTGCGGGCTTCCATTTCTGCCTCAATTTTCTTGTTTTCTGCCTCAATTTTCTTCTGCTCCAATAAACGCTCCTCCGCTTCTTTCTTTTCTGCTCTATCTTGAGCATCTTTCCTCTCTGCTCTCTCTTGTGCTTCCTTCCTTTCCGCGTCATACCTTTCAAGTTCCTGGTTGACAAACAAGTTAGCGGCTTCTCCTTCTAAACCTGATTCTTTCGCCTCCAGCCTTAGGATGGATCTCATCTGAATCCTCTCTGACATGATTAAAGAACTGGATGCTACTACTATTAGAGAATAGCAAGAAAGAACAAGAAGGGGAAAAAACTCAAACTCGCTACGAGAAAAAAAAAACACAAAGTATAAATTTACTTGTGTCACCTCCTACCTTAAATGTGTTAACTTATCGCTGCTGTTTTCTGGCAATTAAGGCTCTAAACGCTAGCGACTAATGCCACTAAAATGGTAAGTTACACTGGAAAAAAATTTACTTTTACTAAAGGAGAGAAAATTTTTTATTAAAACAATTAAATAAATAAAAAATTTCCCGAAATTTTAATTCTCCACTACAAAAACTCCCCCTGAAGTCAATTATATGAGAAGAGACGATGATAACTAGACTTAAAAAGTCAGAACAAGGCGTCTTTAGCTAAGCTCAACTCTTTTTAACTTCAAAAACCTTTAGTGACTGTAAAACCAATCACGCCATCCAAGCAATTATATAATAAAATTTCAATTTTCTCTGCCAGAGAATACAAAGGTGACAAATATTTTAATCACTAACTTCTTGCTCCTGTGGAAAGAACAAACCTGTAATACTTATTGTGTGGTCAGCCCAAAATACTAAAAGGCTTTGTCTAGGGGAAGTAATTACTTTTTTTTTTATTATACCCTACTTCACAAAGACAATCAACCACACTCTATTTAAACTAGGCTCAGAATCCGGGACGAGCTAACCATTTATTTGTCGCAATTTTTATCTGAGAGAGTTCTATGGATATTGGTCCTTTAGTGTGTAGAATGATAGTGAAGGCTCTGTGAGAATAAGGATTTAGGAAAGTGAGGTAGTTGTTAAGTCATATTCTACGCTAGAGCTAGGTGTTAAGGATTTTTGTGTACGGTCCTGAAGTTTGTTAGTAAGTAGGTTAAGGTCATGAGATACATGACGTGTATATGCGTGTGTGTGGGTAGAGAAAGGAGTAACTCTGTTTAGAGTGTATTTTTATTAAAGTATGCAAGCTTGGAATGTGACATTTAAAAGTTCACTGTTAGAAGCACGTAGAGTATGGTTGAAGAATACTCAGTGGCGTTCATGTGTGAATTGAGGTTTACAGGACATGAGAAAAGCGTGCGAAGTGAATGAAGTCAGCATACGTGTCAGAGAAGCATACTGAGTTGTTAAAAGGGAGTCTGTGGCCATCCGTCGTGGGAGACGGTCAGTGTTTTCTAGAGTATGTGAATAGTGTATGTGATTTTCATTATAATATATTGTATGTGACGCGATGATGTTTCGCGTAAGGTGTATTTACAAGGCCTTTATATATTATTATTTATAAGCGCGTTGTGGGTTTCCCCGCGCTGTAAAATTCAAGAGGAACTTAGATGCCTGGTGATTAGACCAGAGGTATAGATATATGTGCGAGGAGTGAATGCCGCACTTACATTGTATACAGACCATATAGGGATATATGTGCGAGGAGTGAATTCCGCACTTACACTGAATATAGATCAGAGATAGAGATTTATGTGCGAGGGGGGAATGCCGCACTTACATTGAATGCAGTTGTTACCAGTACGTAAGGATGACTGTATTACATATTCTAGTCATGCAAGTTTTTGTACTATTGTTGCTGATGCCCAGGACTATGCTGTCAATATTATATGTATGGAACTGTGACCCAGACTTCTGTCAAGTTATTTCATTCGCGTACTGTCCGGTCTTCTAAACAACCACCATCAATCGTTTTAACATTTGGTGGGCCAATCTTACGGGGCGTTATACCCAGAATATTCGGACTATAGAAGGAGTTCAGTACATATTTCCATTGATTTAGGGGGCTCAATTTTCTGAACCCAGGACTATTGCGGAGAATCAATCAACCAACACAACCAGGAATCTTGACGTACTGTAAAACTTCAGAAATTCTTTGGACGGTAAATGAAGTGTTTGGACACTAATGAAATTCATCTAAAAGATTTGTCAATAGACATAATATGCTTACAACAGATGTCAACACCCATACATCTGATTTATATTTTGGAGTCAACGTAACTGAGTTCTAAAAGACATACGGTAAATTCTTCATACAGCTGGACATTACGGTCCTGAGTCAAGCCAGAAAAGTAAACACGAAATGCGTGAACTTTCTGCCAATCAGCGTACAGCGGTCATGTTGTGACCCAATTATCGTCTAATTTACACGTTCCAGCTAGCTCCTGTTTACTGACAGACATCGGTACGGTGTGTGCAAGGACAACTTTGCTTATGTGTGTACTCGGTCAAGTCATCGCATCGGAATCTGCATGAAGTAGCCTGCTTTTTTCAACGTTCAAGTGTTTGACGGGGGTGTACTGGCCCGTTGAAACTTATCAGAGGATCTTGTTTGTACTTCACGTGTGTTGTGCTGTGCTGTCATTTTCATCGTCAAGCCATCGGAAAGAAGTGAAGTAAACAACACATCTGGAACATCGGTCTACAGTCAAGTTCAACGAACCATATGTATTAAAGATACGTATTATTTCTTATTAATTTGTATTAGAAACTGTGTGGTTAGTGTATTGTCGTGCGTAGTATTTTTTTTTCTTTCGTTGTGCTGCAATTTGTCTTGTTTGGTTTTGTTTCGTGTCGTTAGTACTGAATCTTATTCTGTAGTTTTCGTATAACTGACTTTTTCTACTGTGTTGTGTGTTCTCGTGCATGTGTGTTAAGTTCTGAGTGTTTGTTTCTGCTTTGTATTTGGTACTGTGTAAATTATATATTAAGGTTAATATTATAGATTAATTATCTAGCCTAATTACAACCGTAAGAGTTTTTTGTTTAAGTGTAATATATTAGTTTTATTTGTTTATTAATCGTAAAGCTTATTTGTTAGGTCGTTTCTATCATCTGTTACAGTTTATTGATTTATTATATTGGACTCTTTGTTAAGCCTTTGTAATTATTCGGTATTATGCTACTATTAGCACTATTCTTCTGTCATCTGGTAGAGACTATAGAAGCTTATATTTATTTATTTTTTCCTTTTCATCCTTACATTACTTAGCTATTTTATGGGTATTTATTTCTTGTAAGTTTCTATTAGAATTAGTGTTAGTCTAAATCATATTTAAGTGGTTCTAAATGTGGTTATTAGATTAATGTTTATGGCAATACTTTTGAGTAGTTATTTACATTGTTTTGTATCTTGTACAGAATCTGCGCGAGTTGAACATCAGTGAGACAAGCTTGCTGTAGTGCCATATCAATACAGAGATCCTTCAGCTGTAGATCTGCATTATCTCGGTGGAACCATAGACTGTAATCAAGACATACTTAAGATAAGTCATAGTTTATGCCATTGTTGCACTTCTTTGTTCAGATACCATTCTACTGACATTCCTGATGGTCATTCATTTGTATTCGTTGTTATGTTAGCGTTTTATATTTGTGTTACTTGTTTATATATTATTATTACTTTGTTCTTCATTAGAAGGAATTTGTATTAATCTATTCTGTAGGTTTTTGTAAAATTAATTCCTGTGTATCGGAGGCCCAGTCTTGGAGAGATTTGGTAGCTAGTGCCCGTGGAATTCTTTGTACATTTATTGGTGTTAGCTGTTACAGTTTGGTTTGTGTAATCATTGTTACATAATTTAGTCTCTTTTGTCATGTTTACTTGTAGTTTTCTTACGTTAATTTTCTACTATCTTGTAAATAAGTTCATTTCACAGCTCTATTGTTGTCGTTTGTATTGCAGGTGTTTATTATCCCCCACCTGTCGGTTGTTCGTTTGTTTATGGTTGTTGTGTTAGCGGTGTATTTCATTATTCTCTTCATTCACTGTGTTTTGGTCCTGGTTATTAGTTACAAATAGTTTGTATGATTACTGTGTTAGAATCTAAGCATTGTAGATATGAGGGTCAGAGTATATTGAGGATTAGTGTGTTCAGTTACACATGTCTTAGTCTAGACATAGGTGGATCTGATTATTATAAGTGACTGATTTTAGGGTTACTTGTGTGTATTATCTTTAGAATTATTGGTGATTTGTTACTGTGTTATTGTAGTACCTATGTAGAGGTATATTAATACTGATAATTTAGTATTGTAGTGAATATACTTTCTTATTTGGGAATCTAGTCTGTAAATCTATAGTTATGGCAGACTGTTCAAGAACAATTAGAAACAGAAAGAAAAGAATAGCCTTAAGAGACTTTATTTTGGTTATCAGAGATTGTGAGTCTTACGAATTGTTTAACACTATGGTAAAAGTGGATGATAAATGCAAGCCACATAGAGCAAAGGTATATCTAATAGAGATTAAGGAAATAAGAGAAGTTACAACTGGAATTGCATTACCAGTGTTGGATGATAGCAAGAGACCAAAACTGAATTTAAAGAGGAAAGCTAATATAGCAGATGATATGGTGAAAACTGAAACTAGGAATGTTTCTGTTCAAAGTGAGAAGAAAGAAGTCACTGTACAAACAGATAATTGTTGTGAAGACTGTTTAGTCTCAGTTGGGAAAATATCCAAATTGAATGTGGATGAACCACAAAAGATTATCATCAATGATGAATCAGTTAGGAGTAAAACTAACTTGTATTCTATGGAAGGAAGATCAATAAGTGTTAGTAAGAATGCAATGTCTACAAAAGCCTATGAGACAATGACAAGTCCAGTGCATGATGAAACATACCATGCACCTCAAGAAGTGTTGTTACCAAAAATGAGTTTTTGGTGTGACAAGGATCAGTTAAAGATAGACAAATTGATTCAAGAAGAGGGAACCTTTGATGAAAAGTGTACAATATTAGAAGGAAGATTCAAGATTGTTGAGCAGTTATTAGAAAAGGAATACAAAGATGGTGTTCAAAGATTAAATGATGAATTCAAGGTGGATAGGAACAGGATATTAACTGAGTATAAAGGTAATACTCAAGTTAAAGAGGAACATTGCAGGGTCCTGTCATCTCGGTGGAAGGAGAAAGGTAATGCTTTAGAAGAGAGTTACTTTGTTAAATTTGAAGCACTAGAAGAGCAATTTAAGGCAGCTAAACAAAGATTACAGCAGCAAGCTGAAGCATTGAAAGATCAAGCTAAGTCTACGGAGGAGCGACAAGAGGCTGCGCTTGATACAGATCAATCAGATTGGAAGAAGGAACCTTTAGATGCTCAAATGCAGTATAGGAGGGTGAAGATGAAGGATGCTACTTCTGTTGCCAAGAAAGTAGTACTTGAAGAGACTGAAAATTCAAGGAAGGAAGTGTGGAAGACTGTAATGGATGGTCTGAAAGGAAATTGTGTTGGAGTTACAGACCAGTTAGAGTTAATATTATCTTTCAATTTCAAAAACAGATATGTGGATAAAAGTAAAGAACCATTAAAGATGTTAATGTTCAACGCCATTAAAAAGTTACCACCAGATAAGTGGGACATAAGTGATCTGTTTGCTCTACTAAAGATACTGTGCTATTTGGAAATACTTTTGTGATCGTGGTAATGATGATGATGGAGTCTAGATTGAAAATAGTTTTGATGTTAGTTGGAAGAGATTGGTACTTGTTATGACTCAGCATGAGAGGTTAATTGTTACTGTGCATAGAACAAGGATCGAAGTTATATCTTTCAAAGAGACAGTTGTCTTGAGAAACTTAATATTTTTCAAGAATGGGAATTTAACAGAGCGTATATAAACAGCAAATAGTGAACAGGTGTACAGTACAAGTCAGTAAAACTAGGTGTTTTAGATTGACTTATTTCATTAACTAAAGTAGTAAAGCTTAGTTGGGAAGTACATGGTGTAATATCTAAGGTCGCTGATCGAAGACATATGAAATGGGTATATCATCCCTTAATTA
Organism: Oreohelix idahoensis; assembly: GCA_024509875.1. Lineage (NCBI taxonomy): Eukaryota > Metazoa > Mollusca > Gastropoda > Stylommatophora > Oreohelicidae > Oreohelix > Oreohelix idahoensis. Next base: position 35,685 of record JAMPIV010002342.1, read on the forward strand.
ATTATTTTGTCACCCCACTGGGAATGTTTAGTGGAATGGAGTGGACATGGAAGGGTATATGATATGGCATAATATGATACAAATTTTCCAAGGCAAATGATTTTATTCTTGCCTAATTTTGTTTATCCATAGGAAAGTATGCTATTCCATGAGATACCAGTGTTGTTGGTGGAATTATCTATCATTACAGCAGCTGATGGGTGGTCATCAGCAGGCTTGCTCACCGATACTACTTCTTAGTGAGACATCAGTCCATTGGTCTGGATTTGGAGCAATCGAGAAATGAATTTACAGATAGACTGCAACATTTAGTATAGATTGTTTAATATCTATGAAACATTTGTGTTAGCTTGATAAGTTGTAAGTGTTAACTTATAATGTAATTATATTACTTCATGAACAATGTTGATGTACATTTTGGTTCACCTGTGTATTTTTGTATGGTGAATCCACTTATGATTTGGTTAATATATTAATTGATGCACACATTGTTAGATTTGCATCAAACACAGTTTAATGTTGTATAGGATGAGATTGTGTTTGGTTTGCCAGTAGAGTATGATTGCTAAGGCAAAGCCTACGTCACCTTTCCAGTGCCAAAGTTAATGTGGTAACCTTTTGGTTCACCAATATATTTCCATCCCTTTTTGTTGTTTGGTATGACTTGACATATTGCATCGACCTCACACTTTGGTTTGATGTAAGGTTTAAAAAAAAAAATGATATTTTTTTTTCCTCGGGGGTCGGTGTGAACTGTTAAGTCATATTCTACGCTAGAGCTAGGTGTTAAGGATTTTTGTGTACGGTCCTGAAGTTTGTTAGTAAGTAGGTTAAGGTCATGAGATACATGACGTGTATATACGTGTGTGTGGGTAGAGAAAGGAGTAACTCTGTTTAGAGTGTATTTTTATTAAAGTATGCAAGCTTGGAATGTGACATTTAAAAGTTCACTGTTAGAAGCACGTAGAGTATGGTTGAAGAATACTCAGTGGCGTTCATGTGTGAATTGAGGTTTACAGGACATGAGAAAAGCGTGCGAAGTGAATGAAGTCAGCATACGTGTCAGAGAAGCATACTGAGTTGTTAAAAGGGAGTCTGTGGCCATCCGTCGTGGGAGACAGTCAGTGTTTTCTAGAGTATGTGAATAGTGTATGTGATTTTCATTATAATATATTGTATGTGACGCGATGATGTTTCGCATAAGGTGTATTTACAAGGCCTTTATATATTATTATTTATAAGCGCATTGTGGGTTTCCCGCGCTGTAAAGTTCAAGAGGAACTTAGATGCCTGGTGATTAGACCAGAGGTATAGATATATGTGCGAGGAGTGAATGCCGCACTTACATTGTATACAGACTATATAGGGATATATGTGCGAGGAGTGAATTCCGCACTTACACTGAATATAGATCAGAGATAGAGATTTATGTGCGAGGGGGGAATGCCGCACATACATTGAATGCAGTTGTTACCAGTAGGTAAGGATGACTGTATTACATATTCTAGTCATGCAAGTTTTTGTACTATTGTTGCTGATGCCCAGGACTATGCTGTCCGATATTAGATGTAATGGATATGTGATTAAGACTTTCTTTCAATTTATATCATTGTGCGCCCGTCCTGTCTTCAAAACCATCGATATTAACAGTAGTAGATTCACAAGGGCTGGGGAAGAGTAAGGACAGTCTCTTATTACGACAATATTTGTCTCTCAAAAACTATTCCTACCACTCTTCTGAACAAACAGTTGTTTGTCAGTTCCAGTCGCTCATGCGCACACACCGATTTGGTGATTCTGACGCACAACGTACATGAATACACACTACGATAACAAAATATGGGAAATGTTTGGGTTTTGGGCCAGCCGACACCAATGCTAATAAAGTTTTTAATACTTTTATTATCATAAAATCACGTTACAAGTAAGTATCAATGTACAGTCAGAAATCATGGGTTACAAAACACAACATAACAGGGGGGATTGTTTCTGAGGAGAAATATCCAATGCACCTTTTCCCGCTTGTATTTACTAACAGAAAAGACCGGGTACCAAAGACGAGAAGGGGGGTGGGGGGGTGATGATGATGATCAGAGATAGGCAATTTAACCCAATGGTAAATTTATTACTCTGAGTCAAGGGGGTTACAGTAATAAGGGGTAAAGGAAAAGCTAGGGGTCATCAAATGTTTTCCTTTAATCAACCAATTTTCGCGGGAGGGGGGAATGCTCACCGTTAAATCCCGCTAGGAGAAATCCCGTACAATTAATACAGTACACCTTAATATTAGGTTGGACTAATTATAAGGGTAAAAAGATTAAATCTCCTTTTTCATTTAAAAAAAAACACGCTTCGCTGGCCAGCACACAGTCACACACACAGAGACTTACCAAATGGTGATTTCTGGCACTTCATAGGAAATACATAAAAAAACAGCACTAAACCTTGGCTTAGGTAAAAGTATTTTCTTCCGTGTACAGCCCCAGATTAGCGGGTTGTTGAAGTTAACAAAGTGTCCCGAAATCGCTGGACGTTGAAGTTTAACGGTACTGTTTGTTTATTAGATAAAGTTCCTAAAGAATCTCACAGGCACTTGGCTAGATGTGAGGAATGGTGTGGTGTCTAAGATTGGCACAGCTGGTGGAGATAACTTTCTTTTGCAGTAATGTCACAAACTACAAAAAACACTGAGGTAAGTTCTTCAGGGGGTTGGTAAAATCCAATGATTATGCTTGACAGACAGTGTCAGGGAAATCTATGTTCTTCTTCACGAATAGAGCAGTGAGTAAAATATTGCTACTGTTGATTGTTCTTCTTCCAGTTTGATAATTATAAAAAACGACTTTATGAATTGGGATTTTAAAATAGTCTTTGGGTTTGCTTTGTTTCTGTATACTTCAGATAGCTGAATCCCAACAGGATCGCCACAAAGATTAAATTTCAAATATGTTCAAAAGTCACTGGAGTAATCGAACTGAGTCGGCAAGACTCTAGATATATTATTGCTGCGAAATGGCTGCTTAAATGATGTTTTATTGCTGCTTAATTACTGCTTAAATGATGTTTCATTGCTGCTTAATTGCTGGGATGCGAGGTTCAAAAGATCATTCTGGATGCAATAGAAAAAACATGAAATGCAATAAAATCATATTAAAATCTAACGCGCGATACATTTACAGTTTAACTATTTTCTGTACTCGCGTCTTCAATTAATAAAGCAAGAGAGAAAAAAAACTCCCCGTGAGGTTAATAGTTGAAAGCACATCTATTTATGCAGAACTAAACTGTATTAAAGTTATAATTCCCTTAAGCGGCTATTGTATTAGGAAATAAACTTATAGATGTAACATTTAGTTGGCACTAGAACTTTGAAGATGGGCTTATTTAATAAGGTTAAATTTACACCACAATCCAGTGAACTAAATATGAAATAACTAGACCACTGATCACTCGAAGCTAAAGTATTAATTACCGTCTGCACAGAAAAAGAATTTCACTGCAATAGCCAACAATTTAAATGAAATCTAGCAGGAATTTTTTTACTATATGCTAGTGAATCTTAGAATTCTGTCAGAACGAATGATACATTGCCCTTTTCAGATTCTGTATTTATCTATTAGAAAGGCAAGATAAATGGTACATGTGAAAATTTCGCGCCTCTTCAGTTCCCAGGGAAGTCGAAGTTATTTAGCCGCCATGCTAACCACGATGGCCCGACTGGCTTTCGATCTACGTTCGTTTCAGGCTGCTCGCACGAACATGTGAAATTCCGGCGAGACTAGCCTCGTTCGCGGTGAGTTTTCTGATTCCTCAGATTGTATCCGCTACGCTGAGCGTTCCGTCTTTCGGGCAAGTCTGCCGGTGGCCACAGAAGTGCGAAGTCTGCATGAAGCTTTCTTCTGATCGCTCGTGTCCGTCTTTCGAACGGTTCAGTGTTCGTACGGAGATGCTAAACTTCTGCTTCTCTGTTCTGGGGATCTTCTTGACTGCTTTGATCCTAGCCGCTACTCCTCGTTGATGAAAAGTTACAACAATACTGATGTTCAGGGATTCTAATGTTATGAAAAGCTAAAGTCCCTTTAATCATCCATCAAATCAGGGAAAATTCACTTGACAAACTAGACGTACGTCACAAGTACTGTGTTTAGATTCTGAGCTCTCACTAGGAATTTCACGTCCTGCACAGAGCCACTTCTCAGCTCCCCCTGCCTATCACTGTGCCCATAGTGAGATCCTCTTGCACGCAGTCAACCAGATCAAAGCCAAAGAATGGGGCTCAAGTGACTCCTCCAGGCTTAGTGTGCAATGCTGGGTTCTCAACAAGTTTCACCACATGTGGATTGGTATCTATGTATATTGGTTAACAAATACTGTGCGCCTAGCCTCTGGATATTTTGATTTTTCTCTTGTTTTAGTCCTAAGACTTGTGTTTTCTTTCGCCACTCTTCTTCTTGGTTTCTATTGTTGTACACACTTTGTGCTAAGAATGTCTCCACATACCTCTTTCCATTAGGGCCTTTGTTTTTGACTTGTTGCGAGTGGTCTTTTGTATGTGTTTTGTCTTCCATTTGTTCAAACACTTGATACGTTCTGCGTATTATGACAGTGAATTTTACTTCATTTTTAGTTTTTGTTTTAATTACTCTCCCTCGCTATGAGCTGATGAATATCGTCTGACTGTATGCTTTTTGTTGCTCTAAAGGTGCAAGGCGATCCGATGTTACATCTCCCGCGCGTGTTTTACAACATTGAAATTACATTGTAATTATTCATTTGTCCTTGGTCGCTGACTGACTAAGCAATCAGTGACCATCACGCCTAGTAGCGTCTTGTAGGGCAGCAAAAAACTGTCTTAATTTGCTCGGTCGACAGCCATCAAGCTCTGGTTCATGCTTAGCATCACCGCTCCGCAGTTCTCCGCCAAGTGGCTTTGGGTCGTCCTTGCTTTCGCTTTCCCTGTGGAGTCCATAGCATGGCATTTCCGGTGATGGCGTCTGAGGATGTGGCCAACTCAATTCCAGCGTCTACCCACAATGATTCATAGTACTCGTGGTGGCACAGTGCAATAATTATCAACTGAAAGTCAGATATTATCATTTTGATTTTCCTCTTTATTGTCTGACAATGCTCATTTTGTGTTTTGGATTTATTTGTGTATATACTTTCTTTCCTATCGTCTGACTGTATGCTTATTATTGAATTTGTATATATATATATATATGTATATATATATATATATATATATATATATATATATATATATATATATATATATATATATATATATATATATATATATATATATACATATACATATACATATACATATACATATACATACATACATATATATACATATATATATATATATATATATATATATATATATATATATATATATATATATATATATATATATATATATAACTTGACTGCTACAAACACTGCAAAAGCCGATAGCTAACAATCTGCACTGCTGTAGAATGAAGAATGCCGAATGTCTGTGATCATCGTTAAGTAAAGTCGGATAACGATCGGAAACATATGTAAAACTTTAGCTCTTTACTAATATAGTAACTTGTTGAGGTTTCCTTCTGTTTGCGAAGAAATACATTTTTTAACATGGAAATGTTTTTGAAAATGAGTTTTTCTTATTCTTGATGTTGTTGTTAGTTCGATAATAGCGGTAATTTTTGTCAATCTTCTCGTCATGTGTCATCGGCAAAGACAAAATGTTTATGTCATCGTTTACGCTAATTTCAACAACCATTTTCTTCTTCTTTTTCTTATTTTACTATTACTCTTATTATACTAGTGTAAAAGCACGCGATAAGACGGGAATTAAATTCAAAAGCACCAACACCTAACGGCAGTTCTACATATTCAAAAGTATTTATAAAAAACCACTGTGCATCACCACAGTTCTATAAATATTTGTGTGCGCCCCGTCATTTGCGCACTTTTCTTTGTCGAGTGTTACTATTTTCAGGAAAGTAAATATAAAGGAAACAATACAATTAATGTCTAACTTTTAACCAAAGTTGCATCCCTTCGCGTTAGTGACAGAAAAAGCTGGGATTTTATATATTTTGATGATCGGGAATTAAATCATTTATATGATCTGCAGCAGGTTGGTATCTGTAACGGTATGTTTTATATGATAAAGTTGCCAGCTCCATACACAACTTAATATTACTCGTTTCTTACGACATGTTTAAGGTAGGAGTAGTTCTATTATTTGTTTGCCTTCCCCCATGAACTACGTAATGCATAAGCAAACAACAGACCATGTAATTGTTAATATTAAAATATGAAACCTTAACGTGTAATATACCCTCAAACTTGTTTTTATCCGTGACATGAAAATAGGGATAAGGAAGGTAAGAAGAACTTTGAGAAATAAAATGAAATAAAAGTCGAACACAAAAAGATAAATCATCGACTCAAATCTCAAGACAGTCGTATTGTATAGCCCTGAAACTTTAGAAAAAAAGAAAAAAAACAACTGTGAAGTTCGACTTTCATAAATAGGTGCTTGCGTGGAATAGAGGGATTAAAATGGTAAGATAAGGTCACAACTGCGGAACCGAATGTTGCCTTATAATTTAGCACCTTGTGAGTTTACCGCACTGTGAAATTCAACTCGCCAAGAAGACAGCCAGACAAGCCACATTAAGGAATAGGATATATACCATCGATAGCGGGTATTCAGCCTTCTTTCATGCTTAGCATAGGTTTCCATGTCTCGCTGCCATACAGAAACGTGATGGTGACACAGGCATTATATACTGCAGCTTTGGTTTTTATTGTGAGTTTCTCCACGCACGCGTTGTGAGGCGGGCGAAAATGGCTGCAGCTTTGCCAATGCGGCTGTTAATTTCTGTGGCCAGGAAGAATTTGTCGTTGATAGTGGAGAAGTGATTCATCAAGCTCTGGAGCTCCTGTTGACTTTGAGAGACGATTGCAGCGTCATTAGCGCATAACAAGTCTCTTATAGTGACCCTTCTGATTTTCATTTTTGCTGTCAGCCTTGCGAAGTTAAACAGTAAGCAATCTAACCTCATACGAAGGCATAAGTAGTAGTGTAGGCGCAAAACAGGTATCATTCAGGCGGCGCGCAGGCGGCGCGTGACTTTTATATAGAAAATACTCGACCAATTTCAGGTGGCGCGCAGGAGGTGCGCCAGGAGGAGCGTGACTGTTTATATAGTAATATATTAGTTCGATAATGCTGTGTTGTATTTAGACTATATATTACATCATTTAGACATATATTATGACTTTTATATAGTCCGCAGGCGCGGGACTTTTTATAAGGAAATGTGGTGGAGGAGCGTGGAGGAGGAGGGGTCTTGTTATATAGTAATATATAAGTTCAATAATGGCGGGCGTGTTTTTGTCCTGGTAGTGCGTTGTTTATATAAAATATTTAGTTAGACATGTATTTATTTTAGAACATAGATACAAAGGTTTATAAATAGAAGTATATAGTCAATGGGCTCTTTTAATAGAATACTTGAGTTAAAGAGGAATATGTGACAGTACGGACTGTTACGTCGGATTAACACTAAGGTGCTGCCACTTAATTATAGTTAGGGTAAGAATACTTAGCAAGATTAAACACTAAGTGTTTGAGCGTGTCTGTTTAGTGTAATAGCACTAGTCACAAATCCTATGAGTGATTTAATTAAAGGTTAAGAAATGACGTCATCGAACTTGGGGTAGAATTGCCCAGTAGCTATGACGGAAGTGATGGTTTGAGAGAAGGGGGTTAAGTGAGTTGGTTTTAGGCACGAGACGAGCGAGGCAGTGATTTTGGGGTTTTGACCATCTTGTAAGTTCGATGGCTGTGTGTTATTTCTTGGGATGACTGGTTTGTATACCACAGAAGCACATGTATTTATGAACTATTATAAAGTTGTCAGAGTGTGCAGACACTTAATAAAGGTGTTCATTCATATTTAATCCAGCTTGAACTTATTTCCTGAACGACAGTAGGAAGTGTCGTTTGTTTACATCAGATAATAGAGAAAAGAATGTTACTATATGTTCGACGATCATGCAGCCTATAACATAAACACAGTTACGAGTCTCCAAAAGAATCACCTGGGTTGAATTCCTATTCTGTAATCATCATCTCTGGCAGTCGCCAGTAAAACAACAGATGAACATTGATAAAAGATTCCACCCCATTCTCACCTTGTCACACTAGACTTGATTTGTCACCGTGACCAAGCCCGGTCACATCTAACTTGATTTGGTGCCGTTCCCGTCCACTCCCCCGGTCACATAACTTGATTTGGTGCCGTTGACCAGCTCGTAACTGCCTTTTTACGATGGATTCAGCTACTTGATTTGGTGCCCGTGACCAGCTCGTAACTGTTTTTTTATGATGGATTCACCCATTCAACAGCTAGAGCATCAAGTATTTTTGTTGCAAAAGAAAAACCATCTGCTTCAACAACAATTGTCACAGCAACAAACAGCTGCTGGAAGGGCACACTGGAACAGTCTCAATAAAAGACACTGTCGAATTACAGTGAGAAACGTTATCAATGAAATCAAACAAGGAAAGATATTTGAAATAAATGATGTTACGAGTGACAAACAAAGATGTTTGATAACGACAGAAAATGGACTAAGAGCATATATAAAGCCAGTAACACAGTGGAGAAAAACCTTTAACAGACGTTATCATTCCTGTTCCATCGCTGAGGTTCATATCCCTCCACCTGAGCTGTACTCACGTATCCTCTCCTGTGATGCTCGCTTGGCTGAGTTACCCTCCGTTACTCCAGGCCCCTCTCATGCTTCGCCTCTGCATGATATTATTGTACCTCCTATTACTGCCGCAACTCCTGTCCATACCTCCCTTCCTCCCCCTGTTCACCTCTCTTCTGACCCCGCTTTTCCTCCCTCTGTTCACCTCTCTTCAGACCCCACTTTTCCTCCCTCTGTTCACCTCCCTTCAGACCCCGCTTTTCTTCCCTCTGTTCATCTCTCTTCTGACCCCGCTTTTCCTCTCCCTGGTTATTTTCCTCCGCCTCCCTCCGACCTTGATACAGAACCTGAGTCTGACTTTTCAGATGTTGAACCTTCTCTTTCTCCTTATGGTTATTTTCCTCCGCCTCCCTGCGACCTTGATACAGAACATGAGTCTGACTCTTCAGATGTTGAATCTTCTCTTTCTCCTTATGGTTATTTTCCTCCGCCTCCCTCCGACCTTGATACAGAACATGAGACCGACTCTTCAGATGTTGAACCTTCTTTTTCTCTTTATGGTTATTTTCCTCCGCCTCCCTCCTACCTTGATACAGTACAAGAAAAGTACCAGCTTGACATAGAATCAGAATTCGATTCGTCAAGTGGGGAGGATAGAGTTATGGGCTTCGACGAAATTGGATACAGATCGGATGAGCTCGAGCATATAACGGACGACGAAGGCCGTAGAATTTATTGGCCGAAAAATGAGATTAGTGATCTTGACTCTTCCCCCGATTATTCTTCTTTTGATATTGGACCTGATGTTCCTCTTCCCTCGGCTCGTTTTCTCTTTAGACGTCGTCATCCGAAATTCATTTACGATTGTTCCCTTTCCTAAGCCCCTTCACCAGCGGGCCGCCCATGTACGAACCCGTTTTCGTCGCTCCCGTGGTTCTGTTCAGTCTCCTTACCGTAGTCCCTCTCCTCCGCCTCTCCCTCCCCCTGTCACACCTCCGTCCCGTAGATTGCGTGTTCCCCTCCGTTATCCTCATACCAGTCCGCAGCCTCCACCCGACCCTCCCGTTGTTTCCCGTAGTCCATGCCGTTGTTCCTACATCCCAACCTACACAGTACGATCATCGCCTGTTATTGTAAGCCATTGAAAGATTGGAAGCAATGAACATTTTTGCAAAGATGTTTACAAATTGAACTGCACTTACCTCCAGATGCCGTCACCGGTCAGGCTTACATTTCCTGCCCTGCTATTATTTTTAGCATGAAGTCGACCCTGCTTCTCGTGTCTTCCGATGCAGGTCTCCTACACAATACCCTCCTGCTGAATTGCTTGATCCTGATGCTACCGTGAAGACCAATCGTTACGCATCCTTGAACATCTGGGTTACACACTTTACGCACATTTCCAGTTCTGATAGGAAAGTCCACCAGCCGTTATTTATGGAGAGCTGTTACATTTTCGTCCGCAAGAAAGACATTGCTGAATCTGCCAGTACATGAACATTTCCCTCACGACATCCTTTCGACCACTGCTGATGGAGATCCACCAACTCAGACGATCTCTGCAGTCCTGATATATTGTAGTTGATGTAGTTCCCTTTTACACGCGTTAACGTAATTATGTCACATTATTTTTGTCTGATCTCATTTTTTTAACCATCTTTTGTACCCCTATGATATTTTTGTGTTTTTCTTTTTGCCATGTTTCTGACGTAAGATTTTGCCCAGATTTTTTTTAAGGTTTACATCGTTCTGTTGTACCAAATAAAAGTGATTAACTAATGTACATCCTCACCCGCCACTAATGTTGGCATCATTCACGATTCATTATGATGATGACACCATATTGCATTATGATTGTTTGAATTTTCAGTTATTGTTACACCGACACTCATACATGTGATTTAACTATTTGCCCATTTATATATTCTATATTATTGTCCATTGATTACCATGTTTCCATTCCATTCATTGTTTCCGGTTATTGTTACACCGGCAAAGTCATTTTTTTTAAATGAGACTTACCCATTTTGCCCATACTTTGCCACCAAGTTCTGTGGTTCTATTTCCATTTGTTCCATTCATATTTTTTTCATCACCCACTTCAGTGAAGTGTAGGGTGACAGCCATTTTGGGCATCCGCTATATTTTTTGTGCACCCGCCATATTTTTTTTTGCAAATTTTTTTTCCTTGCAACGTTAACTCGCTTGTCATGTTATTTTATGTTTTATGATTCGCACAAGTGTGAGAGATATTGATGACTATAAACCCACAAAGCGTTTTGTTAGTTCGTTGATGATTGTTAGTTAATGTTCTATTTTGCCCATATATTTTTTTTTGCCACTTATTAGTACTATTTGTAGCTACCATAACCTCCATAGTTTTTTTTTCCATGTGTCCCTCGTTTATGTTATGTCCATCAGTCCCTACCCGTTCATGATCGATTTTTTTGTGTGTGTGAAACGTTAATGGTGTTATTTCATCCATTATTCCCATCTATTGTTTATTGTAGTCCTTCTGACATGATTTATGGTGGGATACATGAATCCCAATAATTTTTTTTAGAGTTAGTAAATTTTTTTCTAGGGACTAAAGTGTCTCCCTACGGGATACACTTTAGTGGCCCCGGGCGTATGTGACAGTACGGACTGTTACGTCGGATTAACACTAAGGTGCTGCCACTTAATTATAGTTAGGGTAAGAATACTTAGCAAGATTAAACACTAAGTGTTTGAGCGTGTCTAGTTAGTGTAATAGCACTAGTCACAAATCCTATGAGTGATTTAATTAAAGGTTAAGAAATGACGTCATCGAACTTGGGGTAGAATTGCCCAGTAGCTATGACGGAAGTGATGGTTTGAGAGAAGGGGGTTAAGTGAGTTGGTTTTAGGCACGAGACGAGCGAGGCAGTGATTTTGGGGTTTTGACCATCTTGTAAGTTCGATGGCTGTGTGTTATTTCTTGGGATGACTGGTTTGTATACCACAGAAGCACATGTATTTATGAACTATTATGAAGTTGTCAGAGTGTGCAGACACTTAATAAAGGTGTTCATTCATATTTAATCCAGCTTGAACTTATTTCCTGAACGACAGTAGGAAGTGTCGTTTGTTTACATCAGATAATAGAGAAAATAATGTTACTATATTTTCGACGATCATGCAGCCTATAACATAAACACAGTTACGAGTCTCCAAAAGAATCACCTGGGTTGAATTCCTATTCTGTAATCATCATCTCTGGCAGTCGCCAGTAAAACAACAGATGAACATTGATAAAAGATTCCACCCCATTCTCACCTTGTCACACTAGACTTGATTTGTCACCGTGACCAAGCCCGGTCACATCTAACTTGATTTGGTGCCGTTCCCGTCCACTCCCCCGGCCACAAAAATATAAAAATCGTTAATAGCGGCTTAGTTTACTAAGGGGTTTGTTTAAGGGAGCGGGGTATTGTTTTTGTGTTGGTGAGGGTAACGATGTATAGTGGGGTGTAGGTTAGGGGGGATTTTTTGGCGAGGGTGACGATGTATAGTGGGGTATAGGTTAGGGGAGATTTTTGTGTGATGTAGTATTGTATTGTTATACATATATATCTACATATATTACAACAATTAAACATATATATATATACATACAACATATAAAATCGATAATGACGGAAAATATAAAAAATCGATAATTAGTAGGTTACTAAGGGGGTTTTTGAAGCGAGCGGGGTCTTTTAGTGCTGGCGAGGGTGATGATGTATAGCGGGTGTAGGTTAGGGGGATTTTTGTGTGATGTTGGGTGTGTTTGTTTAGACATACATACATACATACATACATAAATATAAAAAATATTAAAAAACCGATAATGACGAAAAATATTTTAAAAAATCAATAATTTCGGGTTAGTAGATTACTAAGGGGGGTTTATGAAGCGAGTGGAGGTTTTTTGGCGAGAATGACGATGTATACTGGGGTATAGGTTAGGGGGAATTTTTGTGTTATGTTGTATTGTACTGTTATACATATATATTTACATATAATACATACATACATATATACAATATATATACATAATAATAATAAATTCTTTAAGCACCAAACACGGCACATAAGGCAGAAACCAGTGCTCCCCAGGTTGTACGTTGTGACGCCACTCCTCTTAGCTCTTGCACATTGTTTAATCCCAACGTTCTTCCTTCTCTTATTATTGTTCTTCTGAGTGTTTCTTTTGGTCTTCCTTTTTTCCTCTTACCCTCAGGAACCCAAGTGAGCGCCTGTAGTGGTATTCTGTTGTTTTGCATTCGCAGGACATGACCGATATATGACCATCGTCTTTTCCTTATATAGTTGGAGACATATTTCTGCCTAGAGTCTTCTCTTATTTGTCGATTAGTCTTGAATTCTTTCCAACTGATGTTCATGAGTTTTCTAAGACATTTGTTCTCGAATGTATTCAGCTTGTTCTCCAATGATTTTGTTATTTTCCAACTCTCACAGCCGTATGTTAACACTGAGATAACATTTGAATTAAACAGACGAAGCTTGGTATGTATATTCAATGATCGTAATTTCCAAATGTTAGATAATCTATTGAAGGCGCTAGCTGCCAAAGCAATTCTAGTATGGATTTCTCTTGTTGTGTCACCATCCTGAGTCATTTTACTGCCTAAATAATTGAAACTTTTAACTTTCTGTAGTTTTTCCCTGTTCAAAGGTCTCGTTAGACAAGTTCATAGCTTTAGTTTTAGAGGCATTTATTTGGAGACCTATTTTAACCGAGAGATGACATAAATTATTTATTGCTTCTTGGGATTGTCTGGGTGTTGAACTTAAGAATGCTACATCATCTGCGAAATCCAGGTCCCCCAGGAATTTTCCATTTGTCCATTTTACACCTAATTGTTCATTGTGGGTATAGTTTCTCATAACCCAATCAATAGCTATTCCAAAAAGTAGTGGTGACATAATACAGCCTTGTTTCACCCCTGTTTCTACTGTAAACCATTCTGTATTCCCTTTATTTGTTCTAACACAACATCTTGCATTGTCATATAGCGCTTTGATTATATTCACATATTTTGTTGGAAAACCATAGATTGTAAGTATCTTCCACAATGATGGGCGGTGTAGACTATTAAAGGCTTTTTGAAAATCGACGAAGGTGATAATAAGTGGCGATTGCCTTTCCACTGATTCTTCTATAATTGTTCTTATTGTGAATATTTGATCAATACATGATCGTTTCTGCCTGAAACCCGCTTGTTCTTCTCTGATCTTTTCGTCAGCATGCAATTTAAGTCTTTCTAACATCATGCAACATAATAATTTTCCAGGTACTGATAATAGAGATATACCACGCCAGTTATTACAGTCTGATAGATCACCTTTCTTCGGTAACTTTACAATAATACTGTCTTTCCATTGTTGTGGTGGTTGTTCTTCTCTCCATACTTCATTTATAATATCTAAAATTCTCAAGAGGTTGTTGTCATTAACTGCTTTAATCATTTCCCCTGAAATTTCGTCAACTCCAGCAGCTTTAAAATTTTTTAATCTTTTAACGGCTTGTTTGATCTCGTCCAGCGTGAATTCATCGCAAGTTATTGGCAAGGTGGTTGTGGGTGTTTCATTATTAAAATCAGGTGTTACTGTTGGTGGTGGTCTGTTTAGCACCTCCATGAAGTGCTCAGCCCATCTCTTCATTTGTTCTTTTTCTGCTGGTATTGAATTCCCTAATTTACCTTTAACAGGTGTTTCCATATGTTGAGGACTGTCTTGCGGCTTGCAGGCATGTGGATTGTGGCCACATTCCACATGCGTGCACCACTAGACACCTCAATTAAACTAAGACCAGAAATCGCGCAAATCAATGTATGACGCGTCTAGCCTAGTTACTTTCTAGTCTATGTGTGGCCATTGAGCCGAACGGCAGTGTTGGAATGTGTGGTAAAACCCCTTAAGGATCGTGTTTTGAATATGTGGCATAGCCACTGATTAAATATATATGTGGAACGGTAGATCCACTGGAAAGTGTAAGATAGCGTAAGGATCCGTATCAAAATTGATTATAGGACCATGTAGAGTCCGGATTAGAATCGCGAACAAAGCAGATTACGTTCACCTTGAACTTATATATATGGCAGTTAAAGCCTGGCGATGCAAGCCAAAGATGTTGATTAATGATACATAGACAGGATCTATAGATTTACAGATAATGTACTCACTATTATTGTGAAGGAATAATAATTCTAAGGATCGGATTCGGTAGGAGTTGGTTGCACACTCTATTACGCTATAAACTTAACGGTTAACCCAGACGAGCTAAGTCTGTGAGAGGAACAATTGTGTAAAACTTAGAACTATGATGAAGCCAAGTTAAATGTGTGAAATGTTGTTACACCATTATGTAAAAGTATATATTAAATTGTTCAGTCGTCCATGGAACTTGTTGGTTGCCTGAATTATGCAAGTTCTCACTCTGTGCTGTGACTGTCATTAATCCTTGCAAGGTCAGTCCAGATTATCACAGGTAATTTCTAAGACTAACTATAATCTAACCAACACTGCGGAAGAATTAATATATAATAACGACACTGAATATAATAATAATTTAATCACACCATAATGGCTTAAAAACTGCACTCGAACTAGAAAGCTGGAATTAGAATAGATGAAGTATAATTTCTGAAATATTGACAAGCAACCCAATAAACTCACGTCCAACGGTGCTGAATCTTTTAATAACATCTAGCAAGAAAAGATACAGCGGGAGACCGTAACACCATAGCAGTAGGCTGGTGACATAGTTGTTTTGTAATTTGATAAAGACACCTACTATTACCAGTTCTTGCAGCATTTTCAGCTTCTACGGCCAGTTCATTGATGAAATGTCTTTTATCTCTTCGAGTTTTTGTCTTCACTTCTTTATTTAACAAGTTATAAGTTAGTTTGCAAGATTCAACTGCATTATGTGTACTTGCCGCTAGTAGTTTAAGTTTTGCTGTTTTCCTTTCTTGTATTTTATCCCAAGTATCTTCTCTCATCCATTTTTTCTTTTTATGTACTAGGTATCCGGTGGTCGCTTTTGCTGCTTCTGTCATTGCTGTTCTCAGCTGTTCCCATTTAGTATTGATTGTCTTGGTGGTGATATCGTTGTCAATTTTGCCTAAAGCATCGAAATAGTTGTTCATTTTGACATTATATTCCTCCTTTATATCATTTGATTGCAGTCTGTGTACATCTATTCTTCTATTTTTATTCTGTAGGTATAACTTCTTCAGTTTAATTCTCAGTTTAGCTATGCAGAGGTTATGATCGTTTCCGATCTCTGAACCTCTGTATGCTCTGACGTCTTGAACTGATGAGCGAAATTTTGCGCTTATGCAGAAGTGATCTATATATACATACAATATATAAAATATTTTTTTTTAATCGATAATGACGGAAAAATAAAAAATCGATAATGGTGGGTTACTAAGGGGGTTTTTGAAGTGAATGGAGGTTTTTTGGCTGGGGGTGATGACTCATGGGTGTGTGTTGGGGTGTAGCTGGTGGTTGAGTGTATGAGCGAGCGCGTTGTTGTGTGTTGTTGTTTTTACAGATAATATTTATGTAATACATATATTACAACATATATACATACAATATATATACATATTTAAAAAACAAATATAAAAAATCGATAGTAGCGGAAAATATAAAAAATCGATAATGGTGGGTTACTAAGGGGTTTTTAAAGCGAGTGGAGTCTTTTTGTACTGCGGGCGTGTCGTTGTGTGCTGGTAGTGTGTTTGTATTAGAGACTTGTTTATACTAACTCTAGTTTCTAGAGGTGGGAGGGCAGTGTTAGAGACTATACTAGGTCTAGCATGAAGAGGTGGGAGTGTAGTGTTAGAGACGTCACTATACTAAGGCTAACAGGAAGAGGCGGGAGGGAAGTGTTAGAGACTTGACTAGTACCACCATCGAGAGGTGGGAGCGAGGTGTTAGAGACGTTCCTATAATAGGTCTAGCATCTAGAGGTGGGAGTGAAGTGTAAGAGACTTGCCTATACTAGGTCCACCAGCAAGAGGTGGGACTGAAGTGTTAGAGACTTACCTATTTGAGTGCGGGTTGGCGGGTGTGGTTGAGTGTGTGTGTGTGTTGGGTTGTAACAGGCAGGTGTACCAACATCGAGAGGTGGGAGGGAAGTGTTAGAGATTATACTAGATCTAGCATGAAGAGGTGGGAGTGCAGTGTTAGAGCCTTGACTGTACTAGGGTTAGCATGAAAATTTGGGAGTGAAGTGTTAGAGACGTCACTATAGCAGGGCAGCAGGAAGAGGTGGGGGTGAAGTGTTACAGACTTGTCTATACCATTTTTGTGTAGATATTTTTGTGTGTTGTTGTATTGTGTATGACTCGGCATTGTGTTGTCTTTTTATACAATACTTATACAATATATATTTTACAACAGATATTAATATGTATACACACGATATTTATACATACCATATTTAGACAGCATAGATAACATGTCATCACTTCTTTTGATGTACACCCATTTGGCGGGAACAGGGGAAGTCAGTTTCAACGCGTTGTGCTTGCGAATGTCTGTCTTTATCACACCACCTCTTCAGTAAAGTATGAACGTGAGTGCCTGGGCCTTGGTCTTCCAAGAGTCTAGTTATATGAAGGAATATCAGTTTAATCTGGTTTTTGAAACGTGTTCAGGTTTGTTTCGCGCTAGTCAGGGCATGCTTATTGGATAAACTAATCGATCCTTGACGCGTTGTCGATGTGAAAAAGTTTTTCTTTTTGTGTATTTCATGCAAGTTTAGGTATAGGAACACTGTCCAAAAGTGATCTCATCAGAACGTTGATATCTATGTGGATGAGCTGTAATCTTTTTACAAACAGCAAGCTGATTTAGAAGTAGCTTTAACATTTTTATTGGAAGGCGTTGTGCTTGTACCCTGTTACACGAATGTAACAACCGATATGTTCCAAAACCTTCTGTCTTAGATTATATCAAAAACAGAATTGTCTCTCACATGCGCAGTCCGCATGCGTGATCGATAATTTCAGAGCTCGCACGCGCGGTTGTGTTCGACAATGGTCGGAAGCCGTTATCGATATGTAATTTACTATGTTCGTTACAAAGAAACAAGGTTTAATTACTCGCAGGTGGGTATGAATAATTAATTGTGTATCAATGAGACCAGAGTTTTTACGAGCGAACATAAAATTAGAGGTCTTTATTTGTGATAGTGTGACAGTGTACTCAGATTTTCGTGATGTTACAACCAGACTTGTTCGTTTTGTTCACAGAGATTCTTACGTTCTTGAATAAAATAACTGCGTGTGAGTTTAATTTAAATCTATTCACCGCAATGACCATTTAGTGCTATGTAAGTGACCCCGCATACATTCGTAGTCTCCAACATAAAAAAATAATGTCAAACGCTGGACAAGGCCAAATAGACAGTTTTATTGAACACAACCATAGAGATACATGTCACAGGCAGACTAGCTTATGGCACCAACTAGATCCTCCTTAGTGTTGCAGTCTGTAACTCGAACAATCTCGAGGCCAGTTTCAGTCATTTTTAATAAAGTTCAAACACGAGCTTTTACCCTCTTTTGTTTTGGAACCAGATCGATGAGCCGCGCAAAACATCGAGCGTAAAATTCTGTTCACGGCACAAGGTCAAAACACAATCGATCAATAGTAGAAATTTATAAAAGAAACATTCCTTTGTTCGTGTGTTCGAACCACCGTGACTTAAGGTTTCACTTTTTTCACACGGGCGACATCTGATTTTCGTATTTTTATTTCTTAATTTTGGTATTACAGTTTTCATATTTCATAAGTTTTGTATCACAGTTTTTATATCTCATAATTTTGGTCTCACAATTTTCATATTGACATTTCTTAATTTTGGTATCACAATACTCACACCTCCATTTCATAATTTTTTGCATCACAACACTCACACTTCCATTTCTTATTTTTGGTATCGGTTTTCATATTTCCATTTCATACTTTTTGCAACACAACATTCACATTTTCCATTTCTTACTTTTGGTATCATTTTTTTTCAAATTTCCACTTCATAATTTTTGTATCGGTTCTCATATTTCCATTTCCTAATTTTTACAACACAACACTCACACTTCCATTTTCTTAATTTTGGTATCGGTTTTCATATTTCCATTTCATACTTTTTAGCAACACAACCTTCACATCTTCTATTTCATACTTTTGGTATCAGTTTTTCAAATTTCCACTTCATAATTTTTGTATCGGTTTTCATATTTCCATTTCCTAATTTTTTACAACACAACACTCTCACTTCCATTTCTTAATTTTGGTATCAGTTTCCATATTTCCATTGGGTGTGTGTGTGTGTGTGTGTGCGTGTACGTGTGGTTGTGTACGTGTGCATGCGTACGCGGGTGGGGTGTAGGAGGACAAGGGATGGTGTTAGGAAACCAACTCGGTTCTGGCGATATTGGTTGATAACAACTGGAGTTGATGTAATGATCAAACGTTATACTGGGGCAAGTAGTAGGACAGGTATCCGTGTTTGGTGTTGTGCGCTAACAGAGAGTTGATTAGTTGAAAAACTAATCGATCGTTGACGCGTTGTCGATGTGACGAAATGTGCCCATGAGGTGATAGAAATGTACCCGTGGGGTGATAGAAATGTGCCTTTGAGGTAATAGAAATGCACCCGTGAGGTGATAGAAATGTACCCGTGAGGTGATAGAAATGTGCCTGTGAGGTGATATAAATGTTCCTGTGAGGTGATAGAAATGTAACCACCGGTTTTGGTAGGTCACTTTAGATATGACTCAACAAAGTATTTTCGCACATGTAACAAAAGCTGGCCTCGGTAAAAAAAAACTTACAGTTGCGGTCTTCAGCCCGCTCTCCAACGGTTTAACCATTTCATCACTTCTTATCACGTACACCCAGTTGGTGGGAACAATGGAATCCACCTTCAACGAGGTATGCGCGCTAGTGTCTGTCGTTATCACGCCACCTCGTCAGTAAAGTATGAACGTGAGTGCCTGGAAGTTGGTCTTCCATGAGTCTATTTATATGAAGGAAAACTAGTTTTAATCTGGGTTTGAAAGGCGGCCAGCCTTGTTGTACGCTAACAGAGAGCTGCTTAGTTAAAAAACTAATCGATCGTTGACGCGTTGTCGATGTGAAAAAATGTGTGTGCGCCGCGTCCAGACATGTCTGAAACATGTCCAGGTGATGGTCTATGGTATAGCAATATATTAGTTCGATAATGGCGGGTGTGTGTGTGTGTGTAGGTAGTTTGTGGGTTGTATTGTGGTGTGTTGTATTGTATTGTGTTATGTGTTTTTTATTTATACAACAGTTATACGTACATGTTACAATATATATTTTACAAACAGTTATAACAGCTAGAGGTGGGAGGGTAGTGTTAGAGACTTGGATTTGCTAGGGTCAGCATCTAGAGGTGGGAGGGTAGTGTTAGTGACTTGACTACTGAAGTGTTGGGAGTGAAGTATTAGAGACATGACTAGGTCCAGCATTGAGAGGTGGGAGTGAAGTGTTAGAGACGTCGCTATACTAGGACCAGCAACTAGAGGTGGAAGGGGCGTGTTAGAAACTATACTAGGTCTAGCATCGAGAGGTGGGAGTGAAGTGTTAGAGACATGACCAGAGTCAACAGCGAGAAGTGGGAGTGAAGTGTTAGAGTCTTGACTAGATCTAGCATCGAGTAATAAAATCTACTCACCCCAATGTCCATCTAGTGTTATGTAAACGAAGCTGGACCTGGTCATGTCTCTAATACTTCATTCCCAACACTTCAGTAGTTAAGTCTCTAACACTACCCTCCCACCTCTAGATGCTGACACTAGTAAATCCAAGTCTCTAACACTACCCTCCCACCTCTCGATGCTGGTCCTAGTATAGGCAAGTCTCTAACACTTCACTTCCACCTCTAGCTGTTATAACTGTTTGTAAAATATATATTGTAACATGTACGTATAACTGTTGTATAAATAAAAAACACATAACACAATACAATACAACACACCACAATACAACCCACACACTACCTACACACACACACACACCCGCCATTATCGAACTAATATATTGCTATACCATAGACCATCACCTGGATATGTTTCAGACATGTCTGGACGCAACGCACACAAATTTTTTCACATCGATAACGCGTCAACGATCGATTAGTTTTTCAACTAAGCAGCTCTCTGTTAGCGTACAACAAGGCTGGCCGAATTTCAAACCCAGATTAAAATTAGTTTTCCTTCATATAAATAGACTCTTGGAAGACCAACGTCCAGGCACTCACGTTCATACTTTACTGACGAGGTGGCGTGATAACGACAGACACTAGCGCGCATACCTCGTTGAAGGTGGATTCCATTGTTCCCACCAACTGGGTGTACGTGACAAGAAGTGATGAAATGGTTAAACCGTTGGAGAGCGGGCTGAAGACCGCAACTGTAAGTTTTTTTACCGAGGCCAGCTTTTGTTACATGTGCGAAAAGACTTTGTTGAGTCATATCTATAGTGTCCTACCAAAACCAGTGGTCACATTTCTATCACCTCACGGGCACATTTATATCACCCCACGTGTACATTACTATCACCTAACAGTCACATTTCTATCACCTCACAGCCACATTTCTATCACCTCACGGGTACATTTCTGTCACCTCACGGGTGCATTTCTGTCACCTCACAGTCACATATCTATCACCTCACGGGTACATTTTTATCACCTCATGGGCACATGTCGTCACAGCGACAACGCGTCAACGATCGATTAGTTTTTCAACTAATCAACTCTCTGTTAGCGCACAATACCAAACACGGATACCTGTCCTACTACTTGCCCCAGTAACCCGTTTGACCATTACATCAACTCCAGTTGTTATCAGCCAATATCGCCAGAACCGAGTTGGTTTCCTAACACCATCCCTTGTCCCCCTACACCCCACCCGCGAAAGTATGCACACATACATAACCACACGTACACACACACACACACACACACCCAATGGAAATAGGAAAACTGATACCAAAATTAAGAAATGGAAGTGAGAGTGTTGTGTTGTAAAAAATTAGGAAATGGAAATATGAAAACCGATACAAAAATTATGAAGTGGAAATTTGAAAAACTGATACAAAAAGTATGAAATGGAAAATGTGAAGGATGTGTTGCAAAAAAGTATGAAATAGAAATATGAAAACCGATACCAAAATTAAGAAAATGGAAGTGTGAGTGTTGTGTTGTAAAAATTAGGAAATGGAAATATGAAAACCGATACAAAAATTATGAAGTGGAAATTTGAAAAAAACTAATACCAAAAGTATGAAATGTAAAATGTGAATGTTGTGTTGCAAAAAGTATGAAATGGAAATATGAAAATGGGAATATGATTAAATATAAACCGATATATATAATAAAATAAGAAATGGAATGTGTGATTATATTATATAAATATATATATATATATATATATATATATATATATATATATATATATATATATATATATATATATATATATATATATATATAATATATATATATATATATATATATATATATAAATATATATATATATATATATATATATATATATATATATATATATATATATATATATAATATATATATATATATATATATATATATATATATAAATATATATTTATATATATATATATATATATATATTTATATAAAAAAAAATATATATATATATATATATATATATATATATATATATATATATATATATATATATATATATATATTTATATATAATATATATAATATATTAATATATATATTAATATATATTTATATATATAATTATATATAAAAAAAAAATATAAATTATATATATATAATATAAATTATATTATTTTAATAATATTTTTACTTCTTTTTATATTGTTCTTCTGAGTGTCAAATTTTTTATTTATTTTTTTATTTTAGTGGTATTCTGTTGTTTATTTATTTATTTCTTTTCCTTATATGTCCTACATATTCTGTTGATTATATTCTTTCTAAATATCTAAGATATGTTCCTCCAATGATTTTTTGTTATTTTAACTCTCACATTACAAGTTACACATGAGATGACATTTGAATTAAACAGACAGCTTGGTATTTATATATTCAATGATCGTAATTTCCAAATGTTAGATAATCTATTGAAGGCCTAGCTGCCAGCAATTCTAGTATATTTCTCTTGTTGTGTATCCTGAGTCATTTATACTAAAAATAATTGAAACTTTTCAACTTTCCTTCCCCGTTCAAAATAAAAGGTCTCCCCATAGCTTTAGTTTTAAGGCATTTATTTGGAGACACCCCACAAATTATACATCGTTCATCAATCTCGAAATCCAGGTAAACCCCCAGGAATTTTCCATTTGTCCATTTTATACCCAATTGTTCATTGTGGGGTTAGTTTCTCATAACCCAATCAATAGCTATTCCAAAAAGTAGTGGTGACATAATACAGCCTTGTTTCACCCCTGTTTCTACTGTAAACCATTCTGTATTCCCTTTATTTGTTCTAACACAACATCTTGCATTGTCATATAGCGCTTTGATTATATTCACATATTTTGTTGGAAAACCATAGATTGTAAGTATCTTCCACAATGATGGGCGGTGTAGACTATCAAAGCCTTTTTGAAAATCGACGAAGGTGATAATAAGTGGCGATTGCCTTTCCACTGATTCTTCTATAATTGTTCTTAGTGTGAATATTTGATCAATACATGATCGTTTCGGCCTTTGTTCTTTCTATCTTTTCGTCAGCATGCAACTTCTAAGTCTTTCTAACAATGCAACTCCAGGTACTGATATCTACCACGCCAGTTTATTACCGACCTGATATATTTATATTTATATATATATTTATATTTATATATATATTTATATTTATATATATATTTATATTTATATTTATATTTATATTTATATTTATATATTTATATATTTATATTTATATATATTTATTTATTTATTTATATATTTATATTTATTTATTTATTTATTTATTTATATGTCTAATTGTTGTAATATATCTAAATATATATATGAATAACAATACAATACAACATCACACAAAATTCCCCCCTCACCTATACCCCACTATACATCGTCACCCTCGCCAAAAAATCCCCCCTAACCTACACCCCACTATACATCGTCACTCTCACCAACACAAAAACAATACCCCGCTCCCTTAAACAAACCCCTTAGTAAACTAAGCCGCTATTAACGATTTTTATATTTTCCTCTTTAACTCAAGTATTCTTTTAAAAGAGCCAATTAACTATATACTTCTATTTATAAACCTTTGTATCTATGTTGTAAAATAAGTACACGTCTAACTAAATATTTTACATAAACAACGCACTACCAGGACAAAAACACGCCCGCCATTATTGAACTTATATATTACTATATAACAAGGCCTCTCCTCCTCCACGCTCCTACACCACATTTCCTTATATAAAAAGTCCCGCGCCTGGGGACTATATAAAAGTCATAATATATTTCTAAATGATATAATATATAGTCTAAATACAACACGTCATTATCGAACTAATATATTACTATATAAACAGTCACGCTCCTCCTGGCGCACCTCTGCGCGCCGCCTGAAATCGGTCGAGTATTGTGCTATATAAAAGTCACGCGCCGTCTGATTTTCCTTATATAAAAAGTCACGCGCCGCCTGCGCGCCGCCTGAATGATAGCTGTTTTGCGCCTACTCTACTACTGGCATATTCTTTCAGTTCCATCTCTGAATGCATATTTCAAGAGCAAAGCAAAGAAGATCCCGAAGAGCGTCACAGCTATGACGCAACCTTATTTTACGCCACTGTGTATGTCAATTTTTCATACTAAACCTTTGTTATCAATGTCAAACATTATCGCGATCTAAAATAATGGATTTATTTAGTCGTATAGCAGATACTCCTAAAGCGTAGTGAAGTATTGGAGTCTTCACTATATTAGGTCCAACTTTGAAGAAAGTGAGTGTGCAACATTGTGACATCGACAGAATAAATAACACACATTCTGATGTGTAAGATCTAGGTTATATAATGACGCTTCCAACATATCTTGCGCAATTTTGAATATGTCAGCATTTTAATATCTTAAGGGTAGGTAATGTTTTATAGTTCCAAGGGAAACTACCTGTTAAAAAGAATAAACATTTAACAAATAGCTTGTTGGTTAATCTTTTCTAACAGGCTTTATAAAAAGCTAGCTAAATATATAAAACCGTTTTGTTTGTTATAAAAAACTTAAACTTTGTATCTTTTTTCTACTGAACTTTCTATGTGTCTTTCTGATTCAAAAACTAAAACATTTTTAAACGCATTATGCTTTCGGTAGTGTAAATGTTCAACTTTAATATTATCTCTCAATGTAGCAATCGTCTTCCCATCAGAACATTCTCTATAATTTGTGATCTGCAGACCTTACCGCCAAAACTCAGCATTAATAATGCTGTGAAAACCCAACGCCCTAATATCTGGCCTTTGGCTAGGATCATGTGTCTAGACACAGGGACCGGTACAGTGACATTCAAGTGTCATTAGGTCTCTTGTGTGAGAACACAGAAGATCACTAGGTGACACATTTTGTCATTGGGTCTTCTTGTGTTAGGACATGTGGTCTTGACCAGTGCCGGGTTTGGGGCGGGGACAATGCGACCTTATGCGAGGAAGGAAAAAAAAAAAAACTTACAGCCAAAATAATACAGGCGACAAATAAACATACATGACACCCCTACCTCCATCATCCGCCTCAACTAAAATTTCCCACAGCCATTTTGTTGTTGACCTTATTCAATAGTATACCATGTTAGACTTCACTCCTCTCCTTTTTTTGTTCTGTTTTCACAGTGTGTACTTCCATCTTTGCCCTCTTAACATGTGCAAAAAGTGTGGTTGTCTCCAAATCAGACTGCAAGATTCCAATGTACTCAGGTCTCCTGAAAGTGTCATCTCTTTTTCTTTTAGATTTTCTAGTCGTTCTTGATCAAATTCATCTTTCATTTTTTCATTCGTTCGTTTTTTGTTCTTTCACTTCTTTTTGGCTTATGCCGTGAAGCAAGAGATGGCAATCCAAAAATACTCGGAGAAGAGAAGTAGAGACAGACCGAAAAACTACAAAGAAGATGTAAATATAGCTTGAACGTGTGATACTGGATAGATAAACACGTCATTAACTAATTATAGACACTATGCTCCATAAGATGCTGAAGGAAGTGGTGATGATGATGATGACGTCAAGCGTCGAAGGAAAATCAACTCCTGGTCTAGAGAATGTTTTGTCGTGTCCTGTACGTTTAATGTCAGCAATCCATAATCCTAGAATGGATATCTTCTTCTTCTTCCTCGTTCGCCTTCAGACTTCCACATTTATGACTCTAATAAAGGCAGCAGTCAACTCAAGGTTCCCGACATCTCCAAACAGTTTTTCGTTGACAGAAGTGGGTTGTTGCCATATGCTACCCCGTTCATTACTGTAGGTTGGGCAGTACTGCAGCAGGTGTTCGACTGTCATCGGGCTGGTACCGCAGGTGCAGAGATCTGTTGCACCAATTTTGTATTTGTGGTACAGATGGTATCTCAATCTGTTGTGCCCAGTGCGCAGTCGAAAAATGATGACCTGTTCTTTTCTGGATAGTTGATGATATGCGTCATTTTTCAAATGTCCCGGGAGCTCTCTTTCCCATTTGGACTTGAATGTAGCCTTTATAGTGGTCTTTGCCGTTGCGTAAGTTGTCTCTATATCATTTTGCTGTAAGGCACCTCCTTCTTTAGCAAGTCTATCTGCCTCTTCATTTCCTGGTATGTTGCAATGGGCTGGTATCCACTGGATAGTGCACTTCTTGAAGCATTCGGCCAGTCTTTCAAGGGAGATTATCAGATTTTTCAATCCTTTAGTTTGGTGGCTCTTCAGCGCTGATATTATTGAGAGGGCATCTGAAAAGATTACTATCTGTTTTTCTGCCTGTGCTTTGCATTCAATAAGAATATAGAAATAAGATGGCATACGGATGGTGCAGTGGCTTACAAACTCAAAGCAAATAAAAATCATTGTTCATTTCAACCCATTGCTATCGAAGACAAGCATTGTCGCTATCTACGTAAATGATTTTGTATTCCCACAGCTGATACTGCCTTGGGGTAGTGAAGTGTTAGAGACTTCACTATACTAAGTCTTGCTTTATGAAGTAGGAGACCAGTTCCTTCCTCGCTGCCCAAGTCTTTTTTACCTCAAGAGTAGAGTCAGGTACCTAATTACAGCTGGGTGGACTAGACCGTTACAGTACCAGTTTTTGTAACCATATATCCGCTAACTTTACCGCGAGAGGCAAGCACTTATTGCAGACAAATCAGTTATCAACAACAGCATGTAACAACAACAAGAGTTGACTTTAGAGAAAGAAGACATTCTAGACAAGTAGGCGAATAGCCAATGTTAGAGAAATTCATAAGAAATATGGTATGAAGCTACCCGAATTAACACATCTGCTTCTCATCACGACGCTCAGCGACCTGTTCAGTTTTCGAGGGGAAAAAAAAGGTGCTAGGTGTATATTAACTGATATAAAAACATGTCTTTGACTACTCATGCCCGACAACCTTGATTCCACAAAAATTAACTCAATATAGTGATTGTGTAACACTCTAATATCGACAGAGTAAATGACCTATATTCGGATCAGTTGCGAAAAAATGTGTTGCAGATTATTCACTGGCTCTTCTAACAAACGGTGCGCAATTTTGAACCTATCTTTTATTGTTTCTCTAATCAGTGTAAGGGTAGATAAAGTTTTATTGTGCAAGGGGAACAAACATTTTATAAAATAATTTAAATTAAACACCCTTTTTTTAGTTAACACTTTAAATTAAAAACAACTTAATATAGGACGTTCTAATTGCATAGCAATGACTATGGTACAACAGTTACCTATTACGATTAGTTTCTATTATGAAATATCCAGTACTTTTTTTCTTGTTATTTAACATAAAATTTTCTAAAGAATGCACAATTTACGGTTAACTTAACTTTCGCATATGATATACTCATAACAGAACTGGCTCAGACAGATAGGAAATGGTCCAAGGTGTACAAGAGACACAACAGGCGGTGTCTAAATGGTGTGAGGAAAACGGATCAAAGCTCAATCCCAACAAAGCCTGTATGTTGTGGTGCTCTTTGAAAATTTCTTCATAGTGAATGCAGAGTTTCCAGACATCACTTTCGATGGGCAGAACATTGACAGGCAAGACACACTGAAGTACGAGTATCTGGGAGTAACTTTTGATCGTAGGCTATTGTTCAAGTATCACGTGGAACTGATAATACAGAAGTGCAAGCGAGGACTGGCAGCCTAAAAAACAATGACTGCTGCGCGCTTGGAACAGAGACTACTGTTTCTCCTGTATCGTCAGCTCGTGATTTCTGTAAATGAGTATGGGATAGGAATACTCACGCTGTCAGTGTCACAATGTGAACGACTGGAACGCATTCAAAATGGAGGGATGCGACTAGTTTTAGGCTGTATGCGTGATACCCCCACTAAGACAATGAGATACTTGCTCGGATTGCTGTCGAATAGCTCCAGATATGAGTTGGCCCAGGCAAAAGCCTATATGCGGGTTATCGCCGACAAAAGACACCCCTACATGAGAACGTAGCTGACATCAAAGGAGCAAGAATAAAGAGAGGGATGTCATGGATGGCACAGGCACGGGCTACGAATGGTCAGGTGACCAGGGTTGAAAATATTTCCAAAGAGAAAGAGTGGAGTAAGTCAGGGGAGAACTGGATAAACTACCAGC
This sequence comes from Oreohelix idahoensis, assembly GCA_024509875.1. Classification (NCBI taxonomy): domain Eukaryota; kingdom Metazoa; phylum Mollusca; class Gastropoda; order Stylommatophora; family Oreohelicidae; genus Oreohelix; species Oreohelix idahoensis. The sequence continues at coordinate 64,284 of JAMPIV010002342.1, forward strand.
AGGTCATCATTAACCTTGGAAGAGAGTGCAGATCTTATGGCAATGGAAAAGCAGAGCTGGAGATAATTCATCTGAAAAGTGACCATGATGTCTATGATGACTCTATTGTGTACACTGATTAGTTTCTAATGCATGGTGACAAATCAGGATTTGTTTGCGAGAATAAAGGGCAGGGTTGTTACTGAACAGAGGAGCCTACGTGACATTAACATCCAGCATGAGAATGGAGGTAGAGGAAGTTACTGCAGCACTGAGGTTGCTGTCTGAAACGCCACCAACCAGGGCAGTTATATTGTCAGACTCTCAAGCCATGCTTGGAAAAGTTCAGAATGGATGGCTGCGGAAAGAATCGAAAACATCAATAGAATCCTCAAGTCTTCAAGAAATGGTGTGGATCTAATGTCATGGTAATGCAGTGGAACGTTGCAATGAGAGAGCTGACAGACTGGCGTCGAGAGAACCCATAGTGGGAACACTAGAAATGGGTAAGGGAGAGATACTAAGGGCAATTTTGGATCACCTGCTAGAAAATGGCACTGCAATGGATGAATAAACAAGTCTGAGACTGATGGAGTTTGACATCAAACATTGGACTAGCAGAGATGTGGACGTAAGAGAAGGTGCATCCGTCCTATGTACAAACAGCGTGCTACAGGTACAATTAGCATTCATACTCTTCGATATTAGATGAAGGAGACTGAGCACCTATGGGTTTGCCCGGAGTGCAGTGAGGTCGATTCTGATCAACAATAACAATCTTAAAATAACTGTTATCTTTCAATGACATACTTCGTACATTTGCTTCCAAATGTGTATGTCCGTATCAGCATTATGTGCCGTCAATAAAGACATATATGATTACAGACGACAGGCGAACTGCCTGTACCCCTATTATATGTTTAGTAAGTAACCCGTCAAAATTAATACGGTTTTAATTATAATGTACCCGTTGTGTTACATAACCTGAAGATGGCACTATCTCCACTTTGGTCATTTCTTACATTTACATAAGAGGTCACCGTCATTTAGATCTTTGTAGTAAAAATGTATCTGGGTACACTGGATATGAAGCCATGAGGCAACATTTCAAAAATGGCACAGTGAGAAGTATATTGATCTAATGGAAAAAAATGCGATACATTTGGTCATGCATTTAGAAGTAGTAAGGTCTCATACAGCCGACGCTATCAATCTGTGCACACACTGATGCAAAACTCAGTACAGAATTATACGAACAAATGTTCTCCTGGACATACCGGAAATGTGAATGCTCAGATAGGCGCTCAACAAATCTCTTAATAATGAGGGAGACTCCGTGTATTTGCTTTTATTTATGTAGGAATGGTAGAATGTTGCTACTCTCCCCTGACTCAACTCTTGATCCACTTATTAATAGTTCCGTTGTTGATCTCTCTCAACGACATGCCGTTCTGGACTGTGCCTCACTGTCTTTTTGTCTGGTCTCATAGTGCGTGCTATCAGCATCCCGCTGTTAACTTCTGTAAGTTAAAGAATACAGACTGTCTCTGAATCTTTCAGTAACAAACCCATATACGCTTGCTTCCCTTGAACGCCGCCTATCTCTCTATTAGACATTCTGAACATTTGTAATCAAATGCATCCGATTTTTAGTTTGCTTTCTATTATTATATCCCCTATCTGCAGGTTATACGCCGAAGAAACAGGTGGAGATAACAAAATGACATGTAGAAGAGACGTGGAAACAGAAATAAAAAAATGGAAATAGAGGATATGAAAATAACTTGACCGTGTGACACAGGACGAGAAGACTTGCTGTGACCTGATTTCCAAGGCTGTACTCCACAGTGAGCTTATGAGTAATGGTTATAATAATGCCATAACGTGTCGCAGGACGTTACAGTCATCGGCTTCTGATCTAGAGCATGTACTGCTAAGTTGTGTACTGTCATACAGTATCTCTTTAAATGGAATAACCACAAGATCTAACTTCTCATAATACTGTCTTCTATTCCCACTCCTCCACGTTAAGAGGGTAAAGGATGTATCAGTAAAATAGATGGGACTGCAACACAATTGCGAATACAACAAAGGAAAAATGATAGAGAGGTCAGTTTTACTCTGGAAATCAAACACACAAACAAACAAACAATCCAACACGCAGAAAACAGGATGAACTGTGTAGTAGTGTAAATACATAAACATTTCTGCTATCCCTCAGTACAGTGTCATTTAGTCTCAAACAAAACTTTACAACTGTATTTCGTGACCGTCAGTCGGTGCAGCCAATAAATAAAGGGAAGATAAACATGCCTCACGATTCAGACGATTGTACCAATATTATATCACAATAGAATGTTTGTACTCTCCCCTGACTCAACTCGCGGTGCAGCGCTTATTTACAGCTCCGTTGTGCGCCTCTCTGAGTTACCCCCCCCCCCCCCCCCCCCCCATATTGTTTGATTTTTACAGCACGTGCTCTCCTCCCCCCCCCCCCCCCAAAAAAAAAAAACTTGTACAAGTAAAGAATGTAAGATGTCTTAAAGCTAGAGATGTTACTAAATAATGTCCAGTTTTATGAAGAAGGGTGATCAGTTCTCTTCCATGTTGCCTTTGCCTTCCCTAACTCAAGAGTATGAAAGAGAACCTCGAGTTCCAAATACATTACCTGAAGATAGTGAATATCACTACGATATCTACAGAACAAATAACATACATTAGGAACTGTAAGAAAACAACATTCCATGTTACAAAGTGAGCTTGTAACAAACATTGCGTAATGTTAATAAATAAATATTATACACATAAAGGTATGTTTCAGGCGCTCGTGAGAAATAAAGAAGAAAACTAGACAACAGAAAAACAACAGAAGTGAGTGGCTTACCGTAGAATCGAACACATGACCTTCTGAACGGCACCCACGACTAGCTACAGAAGCGAACCACACTATCCTCCCTGCTAGTTAGGCATCACATAAATAGTGTTTCGAAGACAGGGGTCATAAGCACGATTCGCAGCGTGTAACACCGGATATGTACCTAGGGCGATCCAGCCTAGTTAATGATGCAATTACATCTGTTGTCCCCTGTTATACAGTATAGGTCAGATTACACTTGCCATGAACTAGTACTATTCTTCTCAGCAGGGAGCTGTACGTTAATGGTGATGATGATGCCTCGAACCGTCTTAAGAAAATGTGATCATCATTTTCCGATGAAAAGCTTGTATTAGATGATGGTAAAATTGACAAACAGATTGTATGTCACATGAGTGGCGCAGTGGCTTACGCACTCAGGCAACTCAGACACTGCGATGAAGATAACGAAACAGCCGTTAAACAGCTGTTTATAAAACTTTTTCTCCCAGTGTCATACACTGTCGATATCTATAAATAAATAAAAGGCTAATTGTGTGTATGGTTGTCGCGAAGTGATTTGAGGTGAAAGGACAGCTTGGATGGAATAGAGAATAAAGATAATAATGTCTTATCGATAGTCTATGAGTTCGAAGAAACTGCCTCACCTCTACTAGAAATTTACTTAAAACAGAATTCTGGTGACACTAGACAGGATATTTTCTGGACGATAAATTCTCTCTCAGGAATCCTACAAAAGGACTGTGTAAAGCCCATAAGGCTGCGAAAGAGATTTGGTGTCCAGCCACATTAAAAATATCCCGACCCAATAGAAGTTAATTGAATTATGGCTGAGCCCCCAGGGTGTAGATTTGTATTTAAAACAAAATACAGCCCAAATAAAGTTAACAAGAAAAATAACAACAGACGCTGTTAAGTTAAACTGAATAAAAGGGTATAGAATCTTACATATCTGAATTTACATATAAATATGAAAAAAGTTTAGCTCTACCATTGAAAAAAAAACAACTAGTCTGTCATCATATGGACAGTAGATCTCTTCTATGGTAGTTTTGCTGGTAGGTGTTAATACTCATCTCCTCAAGGACTGTAGTAGCTGCGGAGATGATTTGTGGTTGGACTCCCTTGGTTTTGTATGCCCCAGCACTTGGGTACAGTGTTACAGTTCTATCGTATCAGCTGGCGGCAGAGTTTACTTCCCTAGACTCATTGCACATCTCAAATAAGGATGGGGTAAGTCAGCCCAGCTGAACACTTCTGCATTCTGTTTGATAGGGGTAACTGGGTTTTGGAATGGTCACCTGGTTAATAGAGTATGGGTGGTATGGGGTAATCTTTGGTACAGTGGACTCGTACCCTGGTTTGTACCCTGGACCCGTAACCTGGTTTTAGTATCTGCTAACCGCAACCTGGTTTAGTACCGTGTAACCGCAACCTGGGTGAATTCGAAACAATTAAAGTACCGTTAGTGGTTTCAAGAGCAATCATCTCTTAAATCTGATGGCCGGTAAGCGTCCATCAGAAATTAAATTAACACAAGGTTAACTATCATTCCGTAATAGTGTGTTATCTATTATCGATGAAATACTCTTTCTTAACTGACATTATAGCGTATCTTGAGTTCTCAGTCTCTATCTGGCTGTCTGCTTATGTACAGCAGTGGTTTTCCCCATGTGGGCAATGAGTTTCACAAACTGTGAAATATGGGCTGGGGTCATCAATTGGTTGAGAACCACTGGTTCACCTAGTGCCCATAGAGCAGTATTTTAATTCTGGGGTCACTGTCAACAATGGGTTGAGAACCACCGAGTAATAGTTTCATATGCTGCTTTAACCTGTTGGGGTGTCATTGCTGCCAAGGTCTGAGAACCAATGATTTACATTCTTGCAAATTGAGCAGTAAATCATGTGGAGGGTAGTCATGGTCTCAAGGCTTGAGAACTGCTGACTTACATTTTGTCATTCAAGTGTTAAATTCATTAAATAGCTAAATAATTGTAAACAATCTTAAAGTTCTGGTTCCTGTAGAAAATCTCATTCATATAACTGATAACAGCATAGTTCTTCAATCATCAAACATGGTAGGTGCATAGAATTGCATTAAATACAGGTAAAGAACATTCCATGATGAAAAACACATTAATGTCCCTTATGTGACAAAGTGAGAAGAAGTGATTGAGAACACTGTTATCAAGTTTGTAGTCCTGACAGAGAACACAGAAGCCTTATAAGAAATAGAAAATAGAAGGACCACTAATACACTTCTGTTTTGCTTGGGTCAATATGCATATCTCAAAGTAACAACAATAATATACATCAATTATTTAACCCTGTCTTATCCGTGGTTAATTAGGTCTATGACCTCAGCAAACTCATACATTAGTTTGAGGGATCTGTAAAGATGCAAATAACCATTATTGTCACTGAAAATGGAAATACATTTAAAACTTTGCTTAACAAAAAGTTACTGCAATAGTAAGCTGTGGATAAACATATGATTATTCATGTTATAAAATCATCAGTATTAGATTCTACTTACTTCGCTCAACTGAATTCACTACAGATATTTGCAACAAGAAATGCCCACTTGGGCCCATAAAGTTCGTCTGCTCCGAATGATGGTTAGCGTTCTAATGGCTTAAAATTCCCTCCCAATTCCAGGATGCTGTTCCCGAGAGGGGTGGGCTGTGTCTTGGGTGGCCTTGTTGCAAATTCTGTTTTGGTCCCAGGGGTATTAAGTATCTTCAATTTTAACTGGCCTTAGCATCCACCGTTGCTGGCTGTTTTACATGCGTCCAGTTCGTGAACGAACAAAGAGTCGACCTCCAGACTGTTCGTAGCCTGTTTTTCACCTTTCAAGTGGAATGACTTTCGCTGGCAAAGTGAATAATTTATTACCTTTGGCCGTGTGAATCCGCTAGCGAAAACTGTGTAATATAAGACTTGAGAGAAAGAGACTTTGTCATTATAAGAATGAAAAAGATATCTGAAGGGAATTTGTTTTCAATCTAGCTATAGAGATTTTTAGAGGAATAAAATAATAGACAGAAGAAAAAGTCGGTGAGAAGTCGTTACACGACAATGGTTGTGCTGACAATTTTGCTTTTTTTTATTTTTTTTTATTTTAAATACAAGTTTTGCCTCTTATTGGCGATGCGCGCCCCATTCAACCTAGACACAAGGTCCGTCGGTTGTATTAAAGCGCATGTCAATATATTAAAGACCTTGTAGTCTGATGAATGAATATGAGTTATTATTTAGTCATCATAAGCAACCAGACCGTAAAGTCTTTTATATTTGGACATGCACCCTAATACAACCGACGGACCATGTGTCTAGGTTGAACGGGACGAGCCTCGACAAAACGAGACAAAATGTTATTAAAATAAAAAATAAAATATGAGCTATTTATTTTGCGTACTTCTATCTGCGATTGGCTAAGTCGTTAGAGCGCTTTCCTCTCACTGTACAGTTACCGGAATCCTGGATCAAAACCTGCTTGCGTAACGTTCCAGTGTTTCCTGGTGTAAATGGGTGCTTGACTCTGTTCTTGAGTTAAGAAAGACAAAGAAAGCAAGAAAGAAGACTAGTCAGCTCATAAAAACATGGACCTAGTATGGTGGAGTCTCTGAAACTTCACATCCCTACAGTAGTTTATGATAAGGAACTACCTTGACCTACTTCTCTAAGACACACAAAGTTTGTACTTGTCAATGTTTTGTGGTAGGACTTTCTTTTATGACATGGACCACTTTGATCGCCTGGGAAAGCTACGGATCCCTTTTTTATAAAAAAGTGTATAAAAGCATAATGAAAATTGTTATATTTTAGGTAACGCACCTGGACCCTCTAGAATTCATTCACGTACTCCCAAGGAACCATAGACCATCGGTTAAAACTCTTGTTTTAGAAACACCACAGAAATTCATGGAACCAGGAATCTTTTTACTTAGGAATTGTAAAAGATGAGGAAGGGTAATTCAAAATGTCAATACTAAAGTGTATTCAAGACCGTCCAGTCAATTACGCGTACTTAGGAAGTGTTATATAACATACATCCTCCCCAGCATTCATCGAATGGCATTGAACGCCTTAGAATTAAGCTACTGTTTCTTTATTCTTTTTAAAACCTGAATTTGCCTAATGTTCTAGTCTGAAAAAGTAGAAATTAATGATAAGAAAATAAAAAAAAAGTGTATGATGATAAATATGAGATAAGGTATAAATGTCTCCATAAGAGACAGGATTAAAACAGAAGAAGTTATGAATTTTCAAAGACAACATCAAGGATCAGCTATACAGAGATACGCAATAACGTGGTGTGGACACTCCGACAAAATGTAGCCAAATTAACTTTCATAAAAATAGTTTAACAGCAAAACAATCTGACAATAGAGCAAGAGGAAGCCATAGAAGAAAAGGTGGATAGCCAGTGTTACAGAAATTCAGAAGCATGTATCTGACGCAACTCATCTGCTTCTCATTACGGCGCTTTATGTATTGTGCAGTAACGTTTGAGGTGAGTATTAACTATGGGACTATTTTACCTTTATTTGTATTAAACTATACGTTCTAAACTGTATCTGTATTAAACTATACGTTCTAAACTGTATCTGTATTAAACTATACGTTCTAAACTGTATCTGTATTAAACTATACATTCTAAACTGTATCTGTATTAAACTATACGTTCTAAACTGTATCTGTATTAAACTATGCGTTCTAAACTGTATCTGTATTAAACTATACGTTCTAAACTGTATCTGTATTAAACTATGCGTTCTAAACTGTATCTGTATTAAACAATACGTTCTAAACTGTATCTGTATTAAACTATACGTTCTAACCTGAATCTGTATTAAACTATACGTTCTAAACTGTATCTGTATTAAACTATACGTTCTAAACTGTATCTGTATTAAACTATGCGTTCTAAACTGTATCTGTATTAAACTATACGTTCTAAACTGTATCTGTATTCACAGTGTGTGCTTCTAATAGCGAGGTGCAGATGTCAAACAAAACACAGATGAAGAAAATATAGATCAGTTATGTACACAGAGAGACAATCCAAGGGGGTGTACGTTCCGACAGCATACAGCCAAATACAAAATTTTATCAACAGTCTTTAACAGATGAATATCTGGTTTTGGGATTGGATGTCGTCCTTAATAACTTTCTTCTAACGGGATCTTGTCTCAACATAGGGAGGGAGGATTACGCCTATGAGTCTATTTCTTTATTAAATTCATTAACCTATGTTTATTTGTATTTGATTGATATTCATAATATTGCTGTTGTAGAGTTTCTTTATAGTAAATAAAATTTACATAAAAACTTTATTTAACATGTGTTGGTCAGCTCGTCCCAAAATATCCCTATTTCATAAATATAATTTGTCACGTCTGTGCGTCTAACTGTCGTCACTTATGTGTGTGTATGTGAGTATTTGATATATATTGATATATGTAGGTATACTGTCTGACTAACAAAGTTCTGTTGTAGAGATAGGCTAACCGAGAGGATCTTCTCGAGTCCAGGGACAGACTCTACCTATTTTTCCACCATTTTCACTCGTGAAAATCTATTTCTTATCTATCTCTCACTGAGTCACCACCTGTCTAGTTCTACTTAGAAGGGACCAAACTATGTCTTAATCCCCCTATCGAAAACCTACGACAGGGTCACACCCATGTTTAGGGGCTTCGTAATGTATATAAAAGCATAAAACCAATGTTTACATTATGTCTGTTAAGTGCGCAATAGCGCTATGTCTGAAAAAAAAAACAATGTACTGTAAAATTAAAAATTGCTAAAAATAAATGCTCATCTTCATCATCTGAGCCTTCAGTGAATCGTAATCTTTTTGCTGGTGGAGAGCCAAAATCTGTCGGAAGAAGAAGGCGCGTTCTAATAAATAAACATGAATAATTTGAAAAAAGCGCAATATCTGCGAAGCGCAATAAAGCGAAGCGCAATAAACTGAGGTATGCCTGTAAATGATTATTTGGCGTAGTAAGAATTAACTCTGTTGCTAACATGTGTGCCAGAAATCTAACAGAAACTTCTACCTTTAACTCTTATAACTCGCTGTACTTTAAATTACGTGCAAATAGAAACAACAGTAATAACACACAAGGAAGAGAAACCCGAGGCCTGTAAACAGTAAATAAATATTAGACAAACATAAAGGTATGTTTTCAGGCACTCGTAAGAAATAAAGAAGTAGAACACTAGACAACAGAAAAACAACAGACGTGAGTGGCTTACCCAGGGTTCGAACCCCGTACCTTCCGTACGACAACACCGCCTAGCTATACAAGCGAATCACACTATCCTCCCGGCCAGCTAGGCATCACAAAAATGATGCTTTTACTGACCGGTCATCAGTGCGAAACGCAAGACAACACCGGAAGTTTACAATGGGCACCTCAGCCCATTAATGACGCAATCACTTCTGTCGTTCCCCTATTATACAGTATATGTCAGTCCACACAAGACAAAGACCTTGATACTGGCCGGGAGGATAGTGTGATTCGCTTGTATAGCTAGGCGGTGTTGTCGTACGGAAGGTACGGGGTTCGAACCCTGGGTAAGCCACTCACGTCTGTGGTTTTTCTGTTGTCTAGTGTTCTACTTCTTTATTTCTTACGAGTGCCTGAAAACATATCTTTATGTTTGTCTAATATTTAGAAACAACAGTAAGTAATCATAATAATAGTCATTTTATCTTCTTTTTATTTATGTTTTTTCAAGACCTCTCAACTTCACACGGAGCAAAATTTTTTAACAAACATGTGCCAATCTTCTTGACCCGTGCCATCAGCTCAAGGTCTTTCCACGTATTTTTAATCCCCTTCATCTTTGTCTCGTTCTCTTCTCCGTGTATTCTTTTGTCTTCCTTTACCTCTCTTAATCCTGGGGATTGCAGAACAAGGACTGTCTAGTATTTCCATACCTGTTTTAATTTCTTGTTTCTTTTCCTCCAGTTTGTAACGGTGGCTGATGACAGGTAAACCCGGTAATGTTCCGTGTTTTGATTGAATTGTTTCGTTGTAAAACTGACTCAGAACCAATGTTTGTTATTATTTGTATGTTCTTTGAATAAAGCGTCCGATTGACAGAGTGGTTGGAGCGTGGGTCTCTCGCGGTAAAGGTGCCGGGTTTAAATAACGGTACCGACACGCACCAGTCTACCCAGCTGTAAATGGGTACCTGACTTTGAGTTCGGGGAGGAAAAGATATCGAGGAAGGGAACAGGTCACCCCACTTCTCGATGCTGGACCTAGTATGGTGAAGTCTGTAACACTTCACTCCCCTACGGCTTTACCTACTTTGAAAAAACTATTTATTTCATTATTATTCCTACTTGTACTCACTATCGATCATGGGGCTTTCAAAGAAGCTACTTCTTTTGCAAGATGCCTTTATCTAAAGCATTTATGGACTTCTGCAAATTGTAGCAATTTATTTTACAAGATGAGTTTGCCAGCAACGTCAACCTCATATTAATCGCCTCTTACGGTATGCCTTACAGGAGCAGTAATATTTTCACTTCTGCGTCTCAGAGTTTGCCGGTGACCTGCTCAGGGTTTTGACCTCATGGTCAGATGTCCTCCAAGACTGTCTACTCCATGAGAAGGGAAGCACGCCGGCATGACATTCTCCAATCCAGTTAAATGATGAAACTGTAGGGTGACGAGAGAAGCCTGAGGCGGGTAGTCATGTTTATCAGAGAGATATGTGTGGTTGTTGAGAGCGAACGGAGAAAACGAAGAACTCTGTATTGTTACGGAAAAAATTAGACGACCTAAAGAATAAGACTGTATGGTCACGGACAAATTAGACAATCTAAATAATAAGTCTGAATGGTCACGGACAAATTAGATAATTTAAATAAGACAACTGTATGATCACGGACAAATTAGACAATCTAAAGAAGAATAGTGTATTGTCACGGTCAAATAAGCCAATCTAGAGAAGAATGTATGGTCATGGACAAATCAGACAAATCTGAAGAAGAACACTGTAAGGTCACGGACAAATGAGACAAAGCTAAAGAAGAAAACTGTATGGTCATGGACAAATTAGACAATCTAAAAAGAAGTCTATATGGTCACGGACAAATGAGACAATCTAAAGAAGAAAACTGTATGGTCACGGACAAAATAGACAAAGCTAAAGAAGAAGGCTGTATAGTCACGGACAAATGAGACAAATCTAAATAAGACTATATGGTCACGAAGAAATGAGTCAATGTAGGGAAGAATAATGCATGGTCACGGACAAATAAGACAATCTGCTGTTACATACTATATCACTTAACAAGACCAGGGGTGTCATCTACAGTTACTGAATGTGGTTTCTATAACACCGGCATTATTTTTTTTTTGGTCTAACTCTTCTCTGTATTTTTTCTCACCTCGTTGTACATTTCCACATTTTTTAACCATTAGAACCAGATTCAAGAACAAATGAGATTCATAGCATCCAATCCACACACAAAACTATAAATAAATTAAGGGGCTGCTGTAAAACTGGTAAGGAATATAAGTATTAAAACCAATAAAACGGTATTTGATCAGTTTTACAAATAACGGTTCACAAGAAACAAGGGACGTTTCGGGCTTTACCCTTCGTCAGCCACAAACAGGTGACAAAGACAAGAATACATATAGGTTCCTTGCGATTTCTGTGACGGAGTACTGCTGCTTTCTTTCACGGATTCTTTGGATTGAGCTGAGATAACTTTTATTAGTTCATCAGTTTTGTTAATTCTCTTTTTTTCGTTTCGTTGATATATTTCTCATCACCGTATAGTTATTTAGTACCTATATGTATTCTTGTCTTTGTCGCCTGTTTGTGGCTGACGAAGGGTAAAACCCGAAACGTTACTTGTTTCTTGTGAACCGTTATTTGTAAAACTGATCAAATACCGTTTTATTGGTTTTAATACAAAACTATGCATATTACCAGCTCAGCAGAAGTTAAAAAGCTCCGCACGAGCCACAACAGATTGCGATACCATCTATTCATCAAGCTAAAGATAGGAACTACCGATCATTGTAACTGTGGCACTGATAGAATGACATGCTGAACATCTGCTTCAAAGATGACCAACATATTCGGAACAGAGAAAGCGCATATGGCCGACACTAGTACTATTTCTGTATAACCTCTAGGGAGATGCCAATAGACTGGAGATAACCACTGCTTTCTTTGAAAATATCAAGTAGACGTCTGAGAGTGTACGAAGAAGAAAAATCTTACTGTATTCAATTTTCTAGAATTCCGGCGTTATTATGTTTCGTACGTTTTTTTGCTGTATATTTGTCTACCTCGTTGACTCAGGTGTTGCTGCATGTCTCCTAAATGATGTTATTAAACAATTTACCATATCATGTTTGTCGCTAGCTTCGTTTTTGAGCCACAGATTACTCATGAAAAAACCTAGTAAGGTTTCTTAGCCTTTTCATTTGTGATATAAATAGAAAATACTAAGGCATCGTCGGGGGGGACCTGGGTGTTAGTTTGTAAATGAAAGGGGGGGGGAGGGGAGGAAGGGGGACGGACTAATGTCGGATGATCTTCATTTGCCTCCGCTTATCCACCTTCTTGTTTTACTCTGTTCAACCTTATAGTCGGTAACATATGGGTGTTTAGTGTAATTTAATTGTTAATTTTATGATTTATTCAAATAAATATTGTCATTTACTATTGATTGCTGTTGTCGATTGTGTTAAATCTTCTTTGAACATAAGGGTGTTGTTGTTGTTGTTTAACAAGAGCTGCTAAGCTTCTCGCTCTTTTGCAGCCAATACCAAGACTCCTTGATATTTTCTACACTGTAGGCCTAAGCTTTTTCTTGTGGCCTTTCTGAAATGTGTTGAGTTGAAGTAATGAGCTCCAGTTTCTCCAGCTTGGCTTGCATTTAAAGGATCATCACATCTGGTCCCAAGCTAGGAGGAAGAAGCGTCTGGCATACTGTGCATTCCTCGCCATCCAATGGTGGTGCTCTCCAGATGTGCAGTGCTAAAATACTGTGCTCTGGTTTATGGCTCTCCCAAGAAATTGTCACGTTCTACATACAGCAACTTCTCAGATTCTCATTACGTCTGAGACTCAAGTGACTTCTCCAACTTTAGAGTGCAATGCTGGGTTCTCAACATCTTTCACCTCACGGGGAATAACTACAAGTGTGTGGATGATTTCAAGAGGGTGTAATTAGCCTCACAGTCACAGACAGAGGTTCACATCCACATCCATTGTGCGTTGTTGTTGGTCATATAAGGATGACTCCAGATATGCCCCCATGCATAACATAGGAGTGTATATTACTTCTCTTTCTTTGCTTTTTTTTTGTTTTTGTTTTTGTCTAGGATGTTCAGTTCTTTCTTACTTTTTAAGATTGCATTAAGCTGTTAGTCATTTCCTCTTGCGGCACAATTACCGGGTTCCGGAATCGAAATCTGGTACCATTTGCCCAGCTTTAAATGAGTACCTGACTCTGCTCTTGAGTTAGAGAAGGCATGGTAAAGTCTCTAACACGTTACTCTCTTTTGACAGTTTTTGCTATTGAACTTCCTTTTACCTTGTACTATTTAACAAACTCTGTTTGTTGACAGCCCGAGACGACAGTTTCATTGCGGCTTTGCCCAACGAGAACTCGAATACAGGATGGTAGATAAAATAGCTGTCCGTGTAATAAGTTAATCAAACAAGTATTATCGGGAATTCCCAAGCGCAATAAAGCACTACAGTAAATGGTGGGCATAGCTTGCACTCGTTTTAGACAAAAGGATCATAGTTACTTTAGAAAAAAAAATGTTCTTTCAACAATGTGGAATTATTTTCATACATGTCAGCTCTGCATGGATCGTAAGTCATCAACAAAAACACGCCAGATTGTCCTGTAATATGCCATCCAGTCTTTACATTCTTTATTCCTTTCAATTTCTTTTCTCCATGTGTTTTTGTAATCTAATTTTATATCCCATACCCTGGGAATTCCATACCCGTGACTGCTTTTATACTTCATTGGTAGTTGATTAAAATCTCGTTCCGCTATTGATTATTAGTTTTCTAAAAAAAACGACTGTTGTTTTGAAGTTACCTGGGTTTGAACTCCCTCATGGACAGCTTATGCGTGCGATTTTCAAACGATTGATGTTACTGAACTGTTTTCTCTCTGATATTTTTTCCTGTACCTGAAAATGGGTTAACGTTATTATTGTCAGTCGTTACCATAGGGAAAATTAGTAAACAAGGAGTAAAACACGCGCCAAAATATGTCGAGAAATAATTATGTTGTGCGATGTCTCCTGCATCCCCTGATAACAGCACTAATTCTCCCGCGTTCATTTATCTGGATGCATTTTTATGGAGCTATGGAGTGCCACGTCAAAAATAGCAATAAGTGAAGTGAAATAAAAGCAGGTGGATTGAAATTTGACTAATTAATTAACCGATGTTTTATCACAACGTATTTTGTAAATGTACGAATAGCTTTTACAATCTTGCCTTGTTATTGTTATTGTTAATCAGAATCGACCTCACTGCACTCAGGGCAAACTCATAGGTGCTCAGTCTACTTCAGCAAATGTCGAAAAGTATGAATGCTAATTGTACCTGTAGCACGCTGGTTGTTCATATGACGGATGTACGCTCTCTCGCGTCCATTTCTGCTAGTCTCACGTTTGACGCCAAACTCCAACAGTCTCAGAATTGTTGATCCATCCATTGCAGTGTCATTATCCAACAGGCGATTATTAATTGCCCATAGTATCTCTCCCTTGTCCATGCATAATGTCCCCACTATAGGTGCTCTCGAGGCCAGTCTGTCTGCTTTCTCATTGCCACGTACCCTGCATGACCAGGACAATAGATCCACACCACTTCTTGAAGACTTGAGTATTCTGTTGATGTTTTCCATTCCTGCCGCAGCCATCCGTTCTGAACTTTCCGAAGCATGGCTTGAGAGTCAGACAATATAACTGCCCTGGATGATGGAGTTTCAGACAGCCACCTCAGTGATGCAGTAACTTCTTCGGTCTACATTCTCATGCAGGAGGTTGTTGTCATGTAGATTCCACTCTGTCAGCGACGACCCTGCCCTGTATTCTCGCAGAGAAGCCTCATCCTCATTTCTCTCCCCACTACAGACCCATCAGTGTACACAATGGCGTCATCATCCCCAGCATAATCACTTACCAGCTGATTAATCTCAAGATCTGCTTTTCCATTGCCCCAAGATCTGCATTCTCTGCCAAGGCTAACGATGACCTGCTGGTATTTTATCCAGTTCTCCCCTGACTTACTCCACTCTTCCCCTTTGGTCACCTGACCAATCGTAGCCTCTCCATGTGCCATCCATGACATCCCCCTCTTGATTATTGCTCCTTTGATGTCAGCTACATTATCATGTAGGCGTGTCTTTTGTCGGTGGTTGCTCGCATATAGGTTTTTGCTTGGGCCATCGCATATCTGGACCTAATCGAAAGCAATCCGAGCACGTATCTCATTGTCACAATGGGGCTATCACGTGTACAACCCAAAACTAGTCGCATCGCTTCATTTTGAATGTGTTCCGGTCGTTCACATTGTGACACTGCCAGTGTGAGTATTCATATCCCATACTGATTACTGAAATCACGAGCTGATTATACAGGAGAACCAATAGTCTCTGTTCCAAGCGCGCAGCAGCCAATGTTTATTAAGGCTGCCAGTCCTCGCTTGCACTTCTGTGTGATCAGTTCCACTTATGTATGCCTTGTTACTTATTAAAAAACACAAAACAACGGAGCAGAAGGCTATTCTTACAAGCAAATCAACTGAAAAACCTCTGTTGACACTAGGATTGTCAGACGATACACATGATCATTTTCTTAGAAGACATTTTAGCTTGGCGCATGTATCAAGAACTATTGAGAAACTCCCTAATACGTATATATATATATATATATATATATATATATATATATATATATATATATATATATATATATATATATATATATATATATATATATATATATATATATATATATATATATATATATATATATATATATATATATATATATATATATATATATATATATATATATATATATATATATATATATATATATATATATATATATATATATATATATATATATATATATATATATATATATATATATATATATATATATATATATATATATATATATATATATATATATATATATATATATATATATATATATATATATGTATATATATATGGAGAACAACTACCAAGAAAATACAGACTTTTATATGGGTGCTTGCGGAGAACAGAAACATTGAAATCGGATGACAAGATCATTGATGTGGAACTGATGACAAGAATCAGGTAAGTGCCAGTGGAACAAGGGATAAGAAGAAGACGCTAACGATAGAAGGGACAAGTTGAGGAAACTTGTTGCGCCATTAGTAGTCTTGTACAATACACACATCCACAAATCCTGTCAGCCATTGAACACCACGTTTATTGTAGACGTTCTCAAGACCACCAGTCTTCGTGCAGTAAACAAAATTATTTTCCAGAGAGTAATTCATATTTTCACCGCGCTCCTGTGTTAAGTTTTACGTTAACTGAAAGTTCTTAACTTTACAACTTTTAACCTACTCGGAAAATACCTCGCAGATTATTGTGTTAATTTGCTTTCCGGCTTCTTGTTGTTGTCAAATAATTTCGGGTCGATCTTTTCTTCACAACGGCAGTAATCAGTTACACTTGTTGTACGTACTGATTACCTGGATATTCCGGGGGATCGGTACATTTAATTATCTCTTATCAAACAAATATTTGGTATTTACAACAATTTGACACTCCCTTTTAGTGATAATTCATCCCATTTGCTTGGCGCTTCACAACTTTGCGGAGATTAACACAGGTAAAACCCATATGGGCCTGGTCAGTTTACTCATAATGTTGTTTACGCATAGTGTTGTTTACTCAAGCCGTGCCAGGCGATTATATTACTCGCCTGCAGACGGAGGCAAACATGCACTCGGCGGAAACGAATGACATAATCGTTTCTTGTCCACCTGTTTCAGAGACATTGCTTTAGAGGAAAGTAAGATGTTATATCTGAAACACATTGTCGAAAGATTGTACGGACTTGTCACTTCTATATATGGGAGACGTGATCTTTTGTATCACGCACATAATTTTCCATGTCGGAATAATTTTGAATTACTCCACCTAAGTATGCAGTTTTGAAAAAGATTGGCGGGGGATCGAAATAGAGGAACCACCAAATTCCTGATTGAACCCTGCCTAAATCGTAAACAAAGTTCTGCGGGGGAGGCGAAGTGCAATATAACCTGACACGTTTGCAGTTTTAAGACGCTGAGAAATTTCACCTCCCGCCAAGAAGACAACCAGACTGCCAGAGTTAGAATCAGAATTTCATTTATCAGACAGGATTTTGTTGGAGCATTTTGAAGGACTTAAACACTACAGGAAAACTCTACCATTTTAATAAGGAAAACTGGAATCTGAGGAATCTGGAACACGGAGTCAAACTGGGAATTTATTGTTAAAGTAACGACCCCCAAGTGCACGTGTAAAAGGCATCTACTAGTGCCTTAACCTACTTTTCTGAGCAAACAGTCTGTGAGCCAAGATTGGCGTAAGTTGTAAATTGTACATTCTATATTTTTCATTACTAACATGTGGACTAATATGTATATATTGCCATGTGAATATTAATATGTGAAAATTGCTAGTGGATGTCCAAGTCATTTGAGGCTGGCAACCTCAGCATATAGAATGATGATTTCATGAACCACCACTGCAAGGACTTGTGACTGCTTTATTGTTAGTTTCTTAAAGAGAACTAAAAAGCATAGGTAGTCCCGAGTTCTATATGGAGCAGGAAGGGAAAGATAAAAGAAATGATGTACATTCTAATTATAATATTTACAGTCTCAAACCAGTGTAAATGTTTATGTAAACATATTCACCTTAAAATTAATGAAAGTTTCAAGCTTTTCAACCAGTGTAGATGTAAATGAAAACATATTCAATCTATATTGTGAACATTTTGCAACCAGTGTAGATGTCAATGTAAATATATTCTATCTATACTTTTATCCTTTTCATTTGAATTTAAAGTAAATATAAAGCTATTCAATTTAAATGTAAAGAAAGTTTTCTTTAGAGGGATTATGCTTAATTCTCATCGAGGGTAAAGTCTGAGGTAGATGGGGTGGTGGAATAGGAAGATGGGGACACATAAGTATGTGTCGGGAAACTCAATACTCACGAGGGTGTTTTGTTTCTATTCTTGTTTCCATGCTAGTTGGTGGTACCAGTTGAGGGTACTATCTCTGGAACAAGAAGGGTACAAGTAGCCTGACGTCGAAGCTATACACCATCATCAGACGGGTCTTAAAGACGAGGGACCAACTTCGTAGATACTCCTTGACATTTCTGGGAACGTACTGCGTACTACAACCTTGAACAGTGACGAGCTGGATCAGCGATCGAGTCTTCCAAGAACCAAAACATCAGAAGGAGCAGAACCATCACTGACAGCTAAGTAACACATAAAAGCTGCCAAGTTACCTCCTTTACTAACTACTATTACATCACACAGTGATGATACTTTTCTGATAAATAATTATTCATGTTTTTAAACCCTGTTAAAACCTAAGTGATTATTAAATGTGTTATTTGTAAATATACAAATTGAATGCACTGCATGTTTGTCTCAGTCAATTTACTAAATACACTCTAAACAGAGATATACCAGAATAAGAAGAATTCCACTGAGTAAATCAGAGTCGGGGCTCAAACGAGCTCAAATAAATCATTGCATAACCCTTTCTTCACAAAAGGCGACGTATCAGATATAGGTTAATAGTACTCGGCTCTAAGAAGCATTGTTCTTGATTTCAGAAAATATCGTGTGAAACACCCTTGAGATAGAAGCATCATTATCCTTCTTTCTACAACTCTGCCAAGAGTAATCTTGTGCGAAGCTAGACACTTTTGAAGCCCATATTAGATACTCTTGAGTTTTGGCCACTGTTGGACCACTACTGCAAAGCAGTGGAGGCAAATCCGTGATAGATGTATAATAAAGTCTTGATTTATTTTTATTTCCATGTATTTTCTAAATGCACTACAGGCTTTTCTTCATTGTTGTAGTCTTATTTTGATATTGTTGTCGTCCATTCCTCAACTTTGTTATGTTGCTACCAAGATACTTTTATGATTCCGCGTCTTGTAGTAATGAATCCTCCTAATACAATCTAGTTACTATTAGCAGCATTTATTCTCATTATCTTTCTCTTTCCTGGTTGGCCATGTCTGCAGAATGAGAGAAGATTAGCTACCACGACAAATTTGGGAAACCATGAGCGAGGAATCCAGCCCTCCAGTACGACCTAGAGTTCGGTGGGAGGACAACATTAGACAAATTCGACAATTTCTGAATATCCGAGGACTAAATTGGAACCAGGCAAAGGGAAAGACAGCCAATAGGATAGTATGGCGCTCCCTCTGACAAACCTCTACATCCCAGGGTAGAAGAAGAAGTACTATGTAATTATATTTGTCTTTACTATATGTATTTTTGGACCCAAGTGCAGTGACCTCTGATCAAATATTCTCATTGAGTATTCTAAAGCGTTCATATATATACATTTAATGGGGCACAGGAGACTACCACACACGCCAACTCAAACATGTATTCATCTGTTTACACTTTTTTATTTTGTTCCCTTTCCTTTAAGTCGTAGACTTGCTATTGAGTGAAATGACCATGCCTTTCAATTTGAGTGAGACACACATTTTATGTTACTGTAAAATATCCAGCTTTTAATTAGCATTTTATGCGCTCCTTGCTGAGCACAGAGTATCAACTGTTGCTGGTCCCCATACAGAAATGTTGTGCCAGTTATTCACATGCTCTGTTGTAGCGTTGGTCTCTGTGACAACTTGTTTTAAATAATGAGGTTGCCAGCCCTATGCCCAATCTCATATTAGTCGCCTTGTACGAGTTGCCGGATAGTGTAGTGTTTAATCTTTGTGTAATCCGATAATCGCTGTAACTACACGGGGAATCCATCTTTTTGGTTATGTAAAATATCGTCATTTTGAATTTCCTCTTCAATAAAAAATATAAAGAATTAATACGAAAATAAAACGCGTTTCTATTTGAATGGTTTTCTCATAATGCACTGACAATTTGAATAAAAATTTAGAACCAAAAACATTTGAGGCTTCAAAACACCAAGCTGCCGGCAATAGCTGATTCCTTTCAAAGTCTCAGTTGGCCGGAAACTAATAAAAAATATAAAGTTTTAATCTAATCTTTTAACGGACTGAATCTAATAAAATATATTAACAGTTTGGTCGACA
Source organism: Oreohelix idahoensis (assembly GCA_024509875.1). Lineage (NCBI taxonomy): Eukaryota > Metazoa > Mollusca > Gastropoda > Stylommatophora > Oreohelicidae > Oreohelix > Oreohelix idahoensis. The sequence goes on from JAMPIV010002342.1 coordinate 84,539, forward strand.
ACAATTGATTTGCTTTGGCAATGAGGCTGAATATAATCGGGTGCTGTGGGGAGCTTTGAGTTTAATCGCTCCAACGGTGTAAAATAAATACAATTTTTAATTCCAAAACATATTGGAGTGCTTTAAGCCAAATCTTCACATAAAGAATCTTATTTCTCTATTTGTTGTTATTCTTTTGTTTGCATGGTTACTCGGATTCCCCACATTCTGTTCCGCTAGCAATATTACTTTCCATTTTTTTTCTTGTCCTTGATGACAGTCTCCGGTTACCAATTCCATTTCTTTTAAGTTGTCTTCTATGCTTTATTTCTTAAGCCCCTCTTGGTTTCAGCACCCGTTTTGCAAACTGGGAAGAACGGTGAAATCTCGAGGCAAAGGGACCAAGTTCGAAACACGGTGGCGTCAAGCTATAAATGTGTCACTGGGTAGCCGCGCTGGTGTAATGGCTACGGCGTTGTACTG
>JAMPIV010002342.1:87500-191296 GCA_024509875.1 Oreohelix idahoensis
CAAACTCGTCCTACTCAGACAAACAATACACATAAATTCAGGCCATAGATATTCTGAAGCAAGAACAATCTATTACTACCCAAACAACGAATAAATCGCAGTAAAATGGATTCATCCGCGGAGTTCGATCGAAGAGACGACACAACTTTCAAGGGAAGTAACTCAATAATGACTTTTCCTTAAGCACTATTTTGTTTACAAAATATTTGCGAACATAACAAGTATACCAATGTATAATATTGTAAGATATCAAAGACTGCACGTAACAGTCTTACCACACCTCCCGGGAAAAAAAAAATGGAACTTTTTTTTTTTGAAATACATCTAGGAGCAACGTACAATAGGCTCACAACGCATGAATAATGCGCAGATGAAAATATCAGGAATACCTATAACGCCTAATATGAGGCTAAGTCGACTTATGGAGCGACTGGTGAGAATGTGTCTCATAAACTGAGAGAAATTATTTCTCTACAAGTATATTTTTCCAGGAAGGTGTCATCAAAGTATAATACAATTTTGGCAATTACACAATGCCTAAAAAATTCATATCATCATTTCGTATTAGATATCTTAAATTTATGATTTATGAAGAAAAAATCATCAAAGCACAGCGGTGAATAAACATCAATGAACCGCTATGTAGTGATACAATAATTATATTATTAAATTACAAATGTGTATCTATCATGATATAGAAAAGGAACTACTATAGAACTAGACATATCAAGAAGTCTAAGCCCTAATAGTTATGTGGAATCATGTGGGCATCTTGACAGAATGTCTGCCATCACATTATCTGATCCACGAATAGCTCGCACAGAGAAATGAAAAGGTTGAAGAGCAATTGCATATCGAGTAGACCTCGAGCTCTTCAAATTCTTACTCTGTATAGCAGTAAGAGCTTTTTGGTCGGTTTCTACTATGAAATGTGCGCCCAGAAGGAATCTCTGTAGTTTGAGAATCGACCAAACCATAGCTAATAGCTCACGGTCTAAAACCGAATAATTCCTTTCTGCCGCATTAAGTTTTCTGGAAATATACATTACAGGATGCAGAGTTCCAGAGTACTCTTGCATTAGTGCCGCTCCAATCCCAGTGGATGAAGCGTCACTACGAAGAACGAATGTCTTATCTTTAGTAGGTAGCACTAAAATAGGTGGTGTTGAAAACAATGTTTTAATCTTATCCAGAGAGCATTGGCATTCCTGAGACCAGTGGACCACATTAGGCGAACCTTTCTTTAGAAGTGTTGAAAGAGGTGCCATGATAGAGGATAGATTCTGAATGAATCTGCCATAAAATTGAATAAGACCTAACAGACTTCTCACCTGTTTTTTAGTCTTAGGGATCGAGATGTTAAGTATCTTACTAGTATTATGGTCCTCTGTCTTTAGGAAACCATGACCAACTCGGTGGCCTAGGAAAGAAATTTCGCTAAAACCAATATAGGCTTTAGAGGGTTTTACTGTTAGGTTGTGCTCGCGCAAGGTAGACAGCAATTCATCTAACCCTGAATAGTGATCTTCCCAAGTATCGCTGAAAAGACAGATGTCGTCTAGATATGCAATGACATCTGACCGATAAGATAGGATTCGGCGCATCATGCGTACGAATGTAGCTGGTGCGTTCATAAGACCGAAAGGCATAAAATTCCATTGGAACAAACCTCTAGGTGTTGAAAAAGCCGTGAGAGGTTTGGCGCGTTCAGATAAAGGAGCTTGCCAATATCCTTTAGACAAATCAAGTTTAGTGAAAAAATGAGATTTGGAGAGTCGAGTAAGTAGCTCTTCCAGTAAAGGCATAGGTTCGGCATCGAACTTCGTTACTTGATTCAATTTTCGATAGTCAACGCAAAGACGTATGTTATTGTCTTTTTTACGCACAATAACCATCGGCGAAGAATATGCAGAGGTGGATGGTTCGATTATTTTCAAATCTATCATCTCATCCAACTCTTTCTCGACCTGTGCTTGAAAATGTATAGGTATAGGATAAGGTCTAACCCTAATAGGAGTATGGTCAGTTAGAACAATGTCATGTTGAATGACATTCGTTTGTCCAGGGATGTCAGTGAGTACATCCTGAAATGTTTGCAACATAGTTGAAACTTGTCGCTGTTCTCCTAGAGACAAATCAGGAGAGACAGTAACGTTCTTCCATGATTCACTAGAATGAAGTGGGATCATTGGAAGGGGGAGATTTACATCTGAAAAACTTGTTTCCTCATCCTGTATCACGGACAGTGATGAGTAATGACCATGTTGTACTGGAGAATTGTCCGTTGCTTGGAAAATGGGTTGCAAATAATCCGGACGTTCATGGAATTCAGTAAGCATATTGATGTGGAAGGTTTTATGCTTCCCATCAATATCGACAATATAGTCGACATCGGAAATTTTCGATATTATATCGTACGGACCTTTCCAAGAAATAAGTAATCTGTTTTCCCTACAAGGTAGTAATACAAATGCTTTGTCACCAGGACAAAGTTGTCGTAAGCATCTCTTCTTATTGGCAAATTGCCTTGCCTTCTGTTTCGCAAATTCAGAAGAAGAAGTTGCTAATTTGCATGCTTCGATAATCTTTTGTCTCAACGCGATGACATATTCGTAGGATGATTTTGTGTCATCGTCAATATTGTCAGATGTTATGAGATCGTGAAGCAACGACATAGGGCCACGCGGACGCGCGCCAAAGACGAGTTCAAAGGGAGAAAATCCCGTATGTTCATTGGGTACCTCTCTGTAAGCGAAGAGGGCCGCAGGTAAAACTCTGTCCCAGTCTTGAGGATGATCCTCAGTTATCTTCCCCAGTAAGTTTTTAAGTGTTCTATTAAGGCGTTCGACCATACCATTAGACATTGGATGGTAGATACTACTTAAAGATCTATATATCTGCAGAGTAGACATTACTTGAGACATGGTATCTGATATTAGTTGGGTGCCATGGTCTGACAATATCTCTCCGGGGAACCCCAGACGAGAAAATATAAGCCAAAGAGCATCTGCAATATCAGCAGTAGTAATGCTCTTCAGAGGAATAGCCTCTGGCCAACGTGTGCACATATCAACACACGTCAAGATAAACTGATGTCCTCTGGCAGACTTGATCTTAAATGGACCAATAATGTCTATGGCCATTTTTTGGAACGGCCGAATAGGAATGTCCGCCGCCTGAATGGGTGCAGCATGCCGTGGACCTTTGGATTTAACTTCCTGACATACTTTACAAGATCGACAATAAATCCGTATGTCCTTGTTTACCAATGGCCAAAAGAAAGCCGCAAGGACTCTTGACTTAGTACGGGAAAAACCCATGTGTCCAGCACACTGAGAGTCGTGAGCGTGCTGCAAAATTTTAACTCTCAAATTCTTGGGAACCAGGATTTGAGATGACTTGACGTAATGGAGTCTTGAACCATACGTACAAGTACGCCATTCTTCTTTGTAATCCACGATTTACGACTTGTGTCTTTATTCGGATCACCTTTAGTTGCAAGAATGAAGAATTTCTTCAGAGTGGAATCATCTTCTTGCTGTTTTATAAACGAGTCACGAGAAATTACCAAGGGATTATCTTGGTTATGCACTTCATTATCTTCAGTAGATGAAGTTTGAGGCATATTAAGAGCCTGAGCTCTAGTGACTACAGCGTTAGCAAGCTGCATGTTTTGCCTTTCCCACGCGGAAATTTGTTGCGGAGTGCATTCTCTGACTCCATGAATGCGACCGATGATGAGGTCAGCGATCGGATTCGGGAGAAGACATGCGTGTACATCTCCTGTAAAGAAAGGAGTAGCAATCCTAATGATAGCAGTAGAGTATTTCTCTAATGTGCCGCCAAATGTTACACATTTGACTACTTGTCCAGTGGCACGGGAAGGATCTACGAGTGACTGCCTAACACCAATTGTGGTGCATCCAGAATCAAACAGCACAGAGACTGGATTGTTATTCACTAAACCCTTATGTAAGACAAGAGAACCTCTTCCATCATGCGCGACTGATGCCGGAAGAGCAGGAAGAGGATGGCCACAGCTTAAAGTAGACACTGTGGTTGGCTCAAATAATGTTTTGCATTGGGGGCACTGAGATGCTCTCCCAAAATCAAAAGCGGCACATGCCATATTACTAGCATCATTATTATCTTTACTCTGTTTATAGGCTTCATGGGACTCTTGTTGTGCAGAGTTTGCCTGAAAATGTGGTTTATGTCTTTTGTTTTGAGATCTACCTCGGTTATTATCACCTCTGTAGTTATTGTTACCTCTATTGTAACCCCTATTTGTGTTTGAGTCATAGTTCCCTTGGTTACCATTATCATATTCATTATAATGAGTATCTCTGTAATTATGATCTTGTTGACTCCAAGACGGATAACCCTGATAGTTTCTATAATTACTTCCTCTATGGAAATTCCTATAATTATGACCACCCCTGTGTCGAGAGCTATCAGCTCGTCTCCAGTTCTTTGAAGAAGAACCCTGAAATGATTGGTTACCTTGGTTTTGATAACTATTATGGTTACCTTTTTTATCAAATCTGTTTTGAGGTCCCTGAAATCTGTGTGAATAATTGGGATTGTATGGTGTTGCTGAAGCAACTGGCATACTCTCCTTAATCTTAGTGTTGCCAAAAGTCACGTCGGGGTGTGCAGTGACATATTGGGAACAATATTCTTCCATTTCCTTTAGAGATTTGGGTTTACGCTCATGTATAAATTCAAGGAATGGTTTGTTCACACATGACATAATCTTATCTCTGAGCAACAAATCCATAAGTCCTCATACGTTTTTTCTGTTTTGGAAAGCTCAATCCAACGATCAGCTGTGAGACGTGCCTTTGCAGTGAATTCTGAGAATTCTACACCTGTCTCAGGTACCATCGTTTTAAATAAAAGGCGATAGCCTTCCTCACTTAGCTGATATTTTTTTATCAAAGCCGCCCTAATGACATCATAATTATCCTTATCTGCTTCTCCTACAAGGCATAATCTAGTCAAAGATTCACCTTTCAAGTTTTCTGCTAATTGATTAGCGTATTGTGATTTATCCACATTATGTGTACGACAAGAACGTTCAAATCTATCCAGCCAGAATGTAATATCGTCACTGGACTGATTGAACGGTGGAACCTTAACCTTGTAAGTAGAAGGTTTACCATTACCACTAGATGCCTGATTAACATTAATCATACTTGTCAATCTCAATTTCTCTAACTCAAATTCATGTTCTCTTATTGCTTTTTTTTCTTCAGCCTCTCTGTCTAATCTTTTTTGTTCAGCTTCCCTGTCTAATCTTTTTTGTTCAGCTTCACTGTCTAATCTTTTTTGTTCAGCAGCAGCTTCTCTTTCTAATTTTTTTTGTTCAGCTTCAAATCTCCTTTGCTCTACCTGCATCTGCAATTTCTTTTGTTCAGCAGCAGCCTCAGCTTCTCTTTCTAATCTTTTCTCTTCTGCCATAGCTCTTCTCTCTTCTGCAGCTAATGCTTTGTCATATTGAGCAACTTTCCATTGTTCTAATTGTTGACCAGTCTTATCAAGGGCTTTCCCTTGTATAATGAAGTATTCTAATGTAGACATGGTGTCTAACAATAATACTAATCACCTGAAATAATAATAATACCACAAGTTCTTAATGACTTGATTAATCAGTATACTATCCCAATATCTGTGGGTCCCAAGCCTTAATAAGGTCTTGTATGACAGTAATAATAATCAGGTACTGGTTTATACCATAATCCAAGTGCAGTGCACAGGCAATAGTCTCTTATGAAATATACCTATATAAAACATATGTCAACCAACAGAATACATAAAGTACAAATAGGACTGACAATACAAGAACGTTTGCAGAAATCAAAATAAATCAAATAGGGAAATCAATGAAAATAATCACTGAATCTTCAAAGAATAACAACACAAATGACGTCACAGTATATGAATATAAATTGTGAATAGAACTGAAAGATAGAAAAGGGTAGACCAACAAATTACAAACAACTCAAAACAAAACTAAAGAACAAAGAAATATTACAAAAATAACAATAATTACAGACTTCACAGCTAACACAAAAGCAACAGTTGTTGCAAGCAAATTTTCAATCAAGAAAATTGCACCTATAGAAAACGCCCACAACGGACCCTCTATGACGTGGGATATTCTGTTGTGAGGACTCCGCCCAACCTTAAACACAACCCGCTGACATAGAAACTAACATACTATACAAACAAATAACATGTAAACATAAATATATATAAATTATGTGTATGATAGTATGTGTTGCAAAATAGGCTCAGTTTTACAGTAATGGCAAAGTTATTTTTATGAAAATAAACAAACTGCCACTTTATTCAATTAAACATTCTGGCCTTAAATATTAAAGTTCATATATGGAAAACAAGAAGATCCATCGATGAAAATAGGACTTCTTAGTTCACAAATACTGTCTTCCTGTTAATATTGACAAGAATTGATCCAACTGTTCTGTGAAACTCTGTAATGTTTAATGTAAAAATGTCAACAATGTTGACCTACATACTGCATTCACTTGACAGGTCACGTGACGAAGTGTTGACAAAGAGCAAACCAATACTGCAAGTGTGTCGTATCAGCCACAGGAAACGGTCTGGTATCGGTAATCAGTTGACTTCTTAACTTCTGCGAGGTCAAACCCAGAAAGCTGGTCCACCAGTTGATAACGTCTTTTTTTCTTGGAAGACAGACATCATCATCATCAGTTGATAAGATCTCTATGGTGTTGTCTGCTCCACTGTAGTGTATGGAATGTCAACTTGACCTACGCAGTGGTGTGTAGACATGGATTGAGTGTATAATGTGCGAATGACAATAAGGGTTCGTGGTGTTGACAAATGTTCTTTTCTCACACTCATGTATGGCTGGAAGTTATCGACACCAACGACTGTGTACCTTTCTACAGTTTAATTGGACGTATACACTCGACAGTACAGATAGTGACAAATCACAGGTTGGCATAATACATCATGGTACAGTGGATAAATGGTCTTGCAATGTTACATGGGCACTCATGCAGCATAATAGTATAATGGACTGTCAGTAGCCAAGCACTCAGTATCGCCCATACATATATATCATCTGACTTCACTGACTGAGCACGTCAGCTTATAAATAATATTTCAGATGGCTTCTACCTAAGCTCGTCTAGCGACGATTCTCCAACATAATGTTCAGCACATATTTTTCATATAATAATATTGAACCGCTAATAAAGGGTTCTCATGTGTAGCAGTGATCTCTGGACTAATCAAGCGATAATACGGGCATCCCTTTTCTCTTCTTGAAAGTCACTACATGTTTGGTTCCAAGATGGCTTCACTCGTGAGCTGTCACTCACGTTTGGATACAGATAATGAATCTGTCCTAAAGTTAGTCATTTATTAAACATTTCATTGCTCTGTAGATTTGATCATGAACAATTGACTGCATTCTACAGGATATAGTGCTGCTAGGAATCGAAGTCGTTTTCCATCGAGTCAAATATATTCTCTTAGACATTCAAATCGTACCTATCGAAAATGGTGGCTTCGTACGAGAGTTCATAAGAGTATCTTTGATTACCTTGGTATCAGAAATATGATTCTGCCATTCCTTGGCAATACGAATAAACACTGGGGTAAAGCATACACGATAGGTCTAGACGACTATCACTTTCCCCACAAGTACTGAGATCACTTTTTCCGGCGACAAGCCGACATAGGAAAAACACAGTCCCCATCAGGACGAAGCCAAATCACACCACACTCTAGCGGCACATCCGCCGAATAGCCTTTGACCTCTCTAGAGACAACAGAACATATAGTTCGGCTTAGATATGTAAAGATATACAGATATAAGACAAACTCGTCCTACTCAGACAAACAATACACATAAATTCAGGCCATAGATATTCTGAAGCAAGAACAATCTATTACTACCCAAACAACGAATAAATCGCAGTAAAATGGATTCATCCGCGGAGTTCGATCGAAGAGACGACACAACTTTCAAGGGTAGTAACTCAATAATGACTTTTCCTTAAGCACTATTTTGTTTACAAAATATTTGCGAACATAACAAGTATACCAATGTATAATATTGTAAGATATCAAAGACTGCACGTAACACTGATCTTCTCCCATTCTGCAGACATGGCCAAACCATCTTAATTGGGACTGTTCTACTTGGGTCTGCAGGGGGTAGGATTTATGGCCTTGACGTATCGTCTGGTTGCGTACCATGTCTCTTCTTGTTACTTCAACCACCTTCCTCAGATACCTCATTTCTGAGGTTTGCATCTGGCTTTTATGGGTTGTAGTCATTGCCCAAGACTCGCATCCATATGTCAAGACTGGGACATAGGTGGAGCGGTATACAGCCATCTTCGTTTTCTTACCAACCTCTCTCTTGCTGATGAATCCTCGATTTATGGCCTGAAAAAGTCTCCCAGCTGCTGCTTTTCGAGTGGCCAACTCTTCTTTGATGCCTCCTTATCGGTCTATAATAGCTCCGAGGTATTTAAAGTGGTCGACCTGCTCCAGGACCTGTTCTCCCAGCTTAATCTGATGTCTTCTTTCTTCTCGTGATATCACCATGGATTTTGTTTTAGAGCTGCTTATGACCAAAGGAATATAATGTCAAAATGAACAACTATTTCGATGCTTTAGGCAAAATTGACAACGATATCACCACCAAGACAATCGATACTAAATGGGAACAACTGAGAACAGCAATGACAGAAGCAGCTGTAGCGACCACCGGATACCTAGTACATAAAAAGAAAAAATGGATGAGAGAAGATACTTGGGATAAAATACAAGAAAGGAAAACAGCAAAACTTAAACTACTAGCAGCAAGTACACATAATGCAGTTGAATCTTGCAAACTAACTTATAACTTGTTAAATAAAGAAGTGAAGACAAAAACTCGAAGAGATAAAAGACATTTCATCAATGAACTGGCCGTAGAAGCTGAAAATGCTGCAAGAACTGGTAATAGTAGGTGCCTTTATCAAATTACAAAACAACTATGTCACCAGCCTACTGCTATGGAAACACCTGTTAAAGGTAAATTAGGGAATTCAAAACCAACAGAAAAAGAACAAATGAAGAGATGGGCTGAGCACTTCATGGAGGTGCTAAACAGACCACCACCAACAGTAACACCTGATTTTAATAATGAAACATCCACAACCACCTTGCCAATAACTTGCGATGAATTCACGCTGGACGAGATCAAACAAGCCGTTAAAAGATTAAAAAATTTTAAAGCTGCTGGAGTTGACGAAATTTCAGGGGAAATGATTAAAGCAGTTAATGACAACAACCTCTTGAGAATTTTAGATATTATAAATGAAGTATGGAGAGAAGAACAACCACCACAACAATGGAAAGACAGTATTATTGTAAAGTTACCGAAGAAAGGTGATCTATCAGACTGTAATAACTGGCGTGGTATATCTCTATTATCAGTACCTGGAAAATTATTATGTTGCATGATTTAGAAAGACTTAAATTGCATGCTGACGAAAAGATCAGAGAAGAACAAGCGGGTTTCAGGCCGAAACGATCATGTATTGATCAAATATTCACACTAAGAACAATTATAGAAGTATCAGTGGAAAGGCAATCGCCACTTATTATCACCTTCGTCGATTTTCAAAAAGCCTTTGATAGTCTACACCGCCCATCATTGTGGAAGATACTTACAATCTATGGTTTTCCAACAAAATATGTGAATATAATCAAAGCGCTATATGACAATGCAAGATGTTGTGTTAGAACAAATAAAGGGAATACAGAATGGTTTACAGTAGAAACAGGGGTGAAACAAGGCTGTATTATGTCACCACTACTTTTTGGAATAGCTATTGATTGGGTTATGAGAAACTATACCCACAATGAACAATTGGGTATAAAATGGACAAATGGAAAATTCCTGGGGGACCTGGATTTCGCAGATGATGTAGCATTCTTAAGTTCAACACCAAGACAATCCCAAGAAGCAATAAATAATTTGTGTCATCTCTCGGTTAAAATTGGTCTCCAAATAAATGCCTCTAAAACTAAAGCTATGAACTTTTCTAACGAGACCTTTGATATCATCTTGAACGGGGGAAAAACTACAGAAAGTTGAAAGTTTCAATTATTTAGGCAGTAAAATGACTCAGGATGGTGACACAACAAGAGAAATCCATACTAGAATTGCTTTGGCAGCTAGCGCCTTCAATAGATTATCTAACATTTGGAAATTACGATCATTGAATATACATACCAAGCTTCGTCTGTTTAATTCAAATGTTATCTCAGTGTTAACATACGGCTGTGAGAGTTGGAAAATAACAAAATCATTGGAGAACAAGCTGAATACATTCGAGAACAAATGTCTTAGAAAACTCATGAACATCAGTTGGAAAGAATTCAAGACTAATCGACAAATAAGAGAAGACTCTAGGCAGAAATATGTCTCCGACTATATAAGGAAAAGACGATGGTCATATATCGGTCATGTCCTACGAATGCAAAACAACAGAATACCACTACAGGCGCTCACTTGGGTTCCTGAGGGTAAGCGGAAAAAAGGAAGACCAAAAGAAACACTCAGAAGAACAATAATAAGAGAAGGAAGAACGTTGGGCCTAAATAATGTGCAAGAGCTAAGAGGAGTGGCGTCACAACGAACAACCTGGAGAGCACTGGTTTCTGCCTTATGCGATGTGTTTGGCGCTTAAAGAATTTATTATTATTATTATGACCATCCCTCTCTTCTCCAGCTCTTCCTTCCAGACTAGCAGGTTGGATTGGAGATGTGCCTCTGATTTAGCAATCAGGGCAACATCATCAGGAAATGCCAGCTCCGAAATATAGACCTGTCTCATCTTCCAGTACCCCACTGAATACTTTCTTGTTCTCTCCTTACATGCCTTGATGACATCGTCCATAAGGAGTATGAAGAGGTAAGGTGATAGGATATCACCTTGTCTTACACCAGTGATGGTCCAGAACTCTTCTGACTTATGGTTTGCTGTCCTCACATAATTTCTGCAAGACTTGTAGAAGCTCTGTATAGCATGAATCAGAGGTGCTGGAATATTCTTCTTTGCCAAACAGTCCCAAAGTTTGCTCCAGGGGACCCTGTCAAACGCTTTTTTCCAGATCTATGAAACAAAGATGCATCTCACTCTTATACTCGAGGGCCTTTTCACTCAGCTGTCTGAGTGTGAAGATTAGGTCTTGAGTACTTCGGTTTGCTCTGAATCCGCACTGGACCTCATCCAATTGTGGCTCAGCTAGGCGTCGGAGTCTCTGCTCTAGGATTCTAGAGTAGATTTTACCAGGAACACTGAGAAGGGATATGCCTCTATGGTTTCCACACTGTCGATTGTCACCCTTTTTGAAAATTGGTGTTATGATAGCAATCTCCCAATCCTTTCGTATGGTCTTGTTGTACCACGCTGCCTGTATAACCCTTAAGAGTAATAGGTCGCCTGATGCTCCAATGAACTTAACCATTTCTGGTGTTATACCATCATGCCCTGCTGCTTTGCCCATCTTGATTTTCTCCAGTGCTGCCTTCAGTTCTTCCATCTTTATGTCATCTTCACCATCATTGGTTTTCTCTTCTGTGCTAGTGTTTATCATTTCTGATGCTTCACCATGCTCACCATCCACGAGTTCTGAGAAATATTCTTTCCAACTTTCCATTACTTCTTTCGGGGCAGTAAGCAATTTGCCTTGCTTGTCCTTTATAAATTTGAAAGGGCATTGTTTTTCCGTCCTCATGTTCTTTAGGGTCTTATAGAACAATTTCTGGTTTTCTTGTGCATCTTTTTCTAGCTTTTCTCCAAATTCTTCCCAGGACTTCTGTTTTGCTGCTAGCACTTTGTTCTTTGCTTCTGTTCTGAGTGTCACATATTCTCTACATTTTTCCATTTGTCCTGTTGGGTTTTTTAGCTCCTAAGTATTGTTTCCATGCCATTTTCTTCTCTCTTATTTTCTCTTTGACTTCCTCTGTCCACCAAGGTGTCCTCTTTCTCTTGTTCCCAAGTCGGATTTCACCGCATGCTTCTGCAGCAGCTGTCTTTATGATATCCTTGAATTTAATCCAGAGGGTTTCCAAGTCATCAGGTCGTTCTTCTGTGTTGCTCACCGCTGCAGCAATAAGCCCCTGATATCTGGTCTTAATTTCTGACTCTCTCAGCTTGTAGGTCCTAATTCTCATTTCTCCTGCTCGTTTACTTGGTTTCTTGCGTGATGTTGAGCAGTTCCTAGGCTGAGCAACTCTTTCAGTTGTTCTTTTGATTGTTAGCAGGTAGTGATCACTTCCAATCTCTGGCCTCCTCCAGACTCTAGCATCTCGGACATATTTGAATGAGCTTCTCCGAACAATGGCATAGTCGATCACTGACTTCTCATTCTTTGTTGGTTCACATCTAGTGTATGCATGTATGCGCTTATGGGGGAACTTTGTGTTTGTAATGATCAGATTCTGCTCACTGCAGAATCTAAGGAGTCGCTTTCCATTGTCATTGAGAGTATCTTCTCCATATCTTCCGATAACTCCACCCCATCTAGCATGGTCATTTCCAACTCTGGCATTAAAATCTCCGTGCATGATAACTTCATCTAGGCAGTCATCCACTGTCCTTTGAAGCAGCTCGAAGAATTCCTCCTTGACCTCTGCTCTCTCATCCTCATTTGGCCCATACACTATGACCAGGTTGACTATGGTGTCTCCTTTTTTTAGTTTAACAACCATAATGCGCTCCGAGACAAAGTTCCATCCCTTGATACTATCTTTTTGATTTTGGGCCACAATGCAACCCACGCCCCCTTTAGCTCTTTCAGATATGGGTACACCACTGTAGAGCAGCGTGTTGCCATCGAGATCCATGACTCCTTGTCCTTTTTTCTTTGTTTCCGTTATAGCCAGGATTTCTAGTTTTGCTTTCCTCATCTCTTCCACCAGCTCCTCTTCCTTCCCATTTATACTTCTTGTGTTCCAAGTTCCATAAGTCGTAGTCCGTAGTCCGATCCAGTTTGTCGCCTTTAGAATCAGTCCAGTTTTCTGTCTTGTATTGCTCGTAATCGTGATTTAAAGCAAACAGGTGATTGGCCTGTTGTGCCTTTGCATGGTGGAGGGGCTGCCTCCTTACGGCCTCCATGCAGGCCGCCTTCCTCCTTTTTCATCCGGGCTTGGGACCGGCATAGGCGGAGTTAAGTACGTTTGCATGCATCCAAATTCGGATAGATGGGGCAAAGTGTGCTTTGATAACAAATCTAAAATAATTCTGGAATCCTTATTTCTGCACCGATTTCATCCATCTTAGGCTAAATTTTCTCATATGAACTAGTTCTATCACTATGCCTATAGTTTATCCGACTATTCACTGGAGTAGCCGAAACAGGGGAAAACACCACATGGTTCATGCTCCACTGTCTTCTATTCATAATAACTTCCGCTCTACCACACATCCAGTTAATCTATTGCTATCTGCCTAAGGCTAATGATCAGTATTATCGAATTGGGTCCTTCTTTATCCAGGTACTCCATGTTTGTTTGCACACTGCCTTCCGAAATATCATCAACATCTACACTTTATTTTTTTTTCTCCATGTCTCGCTTACCTTCCGATACTATTTGTACCATGCTGGCGTTGCATTGGTCAGTTAGATCCACGGAGTATGTGAGGTTTATACATTTTTGAATGATGCCGAGAAATGATCCAGACTTCATCACAGTCGTATAACCTATTCTTGCAATTTAAAATAAATTTAGCAGTTTCAAGTTTTATGCTTTTCAATTTTTTCTACAAAACATCTGTTTTTGAAAATTGACATTTGTGTGTGTGTGTGGGTGGATGGGGGGGAATACTTAGCCTTGCCTAGGGCGCAAAATAGTCTGGCACCGACCCTGACCGGATAAATGATACACAATCTTATTTTTGATGCTTACGTCATCTACGCCTGAGGCCACAATTCAACCAATCACTGTCGTCTGCTAAAGTCTAGCAAAAGTATAGATCACTTTCAGCTAGTTAACAAAAAGAATGGGGGGGGGGGCGGGGGGGGAGAAGGGCGATATTGATTTCGAAAGGCTGGGTAAATTAGAGTATTTGTGATTAACTTCGTGAGAGAGTGAAAGGACCACTCAAATGAAAGTCTTCTTCATTAAAGCCTTTCCAGAGCATACGGTCTCTAGTATTATTTATTAATTCTTTGTACATTTCTTTCCATGTGAGGATGTCAAACTGTCCAGTATATTCTGCCCAACTGTCCAGTATATTCTGTCAAACTGTCCAGAAAATTCTGTCTGGTTTACAGTTCTGTTCAGTGCTCTATCTCTTTTGTCCACAATATTTCCTGTTGTCACTGTCATGAGTGGGTTATGTAAGAGTCTGTCTGACTAGACCCAAGTCTGTGTGATGTCAGAGACAAGACGAAATCTGAAAGAGATCTGAGATGATAGACGAGAAATGGGTTTGATAGTGGATAGTGTGACTTATAGTTATCGAGGGAGAGAACCTATACTGACTCTCCCCTCGCCACTCAGTGACCTTTTATTCAACTACTGCCACACGGCCTCTTGCTCTACTTAGGAGATAATGTTGTATTACACTACAGTGTATCCACATACCACAGTACGAGTAAAAGTTAAAGAATACAGGTACAGTTATGAAAGGAAATCCTATCCGTAAAGAAATTATATAAATATATTTTATTAACAACAGAAAAAACTCTGGTAAAATAAGCATGAAATCAATCACAACAACAAAAAACTTCAGTAATAAGCAGGTATTAAATTTACGAGACTCTCAAACCAAAGGTTAGTAGAAAAATTGTTGGGTGGAGATAAAATTAATAATCCTTTGCTGAAAAAAATAACCTGAAATAAAGAACTGTACCTACACAAACACAATCCCGCTGACTTGTCCCTGTTAGCAACACTGCTAATCACTTCACTCGATGCTTAGGTACACAAGTTCATAAACAATCTACCCTCCCCTCAATTAATTTGAGTGCACTTACCCCAAAATCCTTCTTCGTTGGCACGCGTGCGCTGCTGCTTCACTGGGATCACGGTTAGCCAATGGCGATATTTTGACCCTATCTTCTCCAGGGTAATTGCTGATTTAATACGTGAATTGACTGCACTCGGCTGTAAATTAAGGAAATCGGGGGTTGCAATGGCAACACTCAAGATAAAACTACTGATGAGGAAATAATCCACCTTTGTGGTAATGGCCCACTACTACTGTAGCGGTCCTCACTGATAAGGGACGACGTAGCTTGGTAAAAAGAACTGGTGCAAACGGAGCATGGGCGCTCCTCTTATTAGCTTGGTAATAAGGACTGGTGCAAACGGAGCATGAGCGCTCCTCTTATGAGGTTGGTAAAGAGAACTGGTGCAAACGGAGCATGAGCGCTCCTCTTATTAGGTTGGGCGGTGCATTTGTTCTCCAAGCAAAGGCCACTCATCATGTGCCCGTAATATGGTGATGAACTCTGCACGCTTGTAGTTACGTGCAACCCAGCTGTAAATTGTGCGGCCCTTCCTCCAGGAAGGTAATCATGCCTAAGGCTTCAGCGTAGGGCCTGAACTAACCGGGGTTTGCAGTAAAAAAAATATAAACAACTCATATATCATCGTGCTAAATAAACATAAATATTACAACACGTCACAACAATAAACAGGTCTTAACTAGATACAGGAAAAGCATACACGCCTCCCCTTCTATTAATCTGATCCAGGCTGAACTGCGCTGCAGTTTTCTTACTCTTCCCCGCTCCCCGTCCGCTCAACAATAAGTGCAGGGCCGGCTTATTGTAACTTTTGCATAACACTACAAGCTCGGGTACCGGCGTCTAATGCAGGAATGGTTTCAGGAATGTTTACAAACTGCCCTTCCCTCTCCCTCTTGGCGAAACGTGACCTTAAAACCAGTCAGGTCGGCTAACCCACCTGCCACTACACAATTCGCCGACCAGTCTAAACTGGTAATAGGGCGTTCGACACATTTAAACATAACGTACAGCATATGAAGACAAATAGAAGTATGCGCTAATTAAGTATACAAATGGCATTTAAAATACCCATTAATACCCAAGTACGCACTTAGATGCAAAGTACATGTTGCGATGAAAAATTATATATATATATATATACAGTACTTTGCAAAAAAAATGGCAGTCATATTGCTCAGCTAAATAAGCTAAAATCTAATTAAATATGCATGTTCTGCCCCAAGTTTGCACTCCACTGAAGTGAGCAAACACTACCAAAAGTAAAAAAAAAATTAGAGTAGAGTAACGTCTCTTGATAATAGAGCAGACGACAATTTCTAATGCTAGTGGCAGAAAATGGATACACAGTCAAAGTGTATGTTAATTTCACAGCTTTGGAATGAAGGAAATCAAACATGTTCCAACGTTTCTAAAACCTTAACATTCCTGAGCGGACTGTCTACAGAGTTGTGAGTAAATTAAATGCAGGTAATGGAATCGAGCGAAAAGAAGGTAGTGGGAGGCCAAGAATTTTGGACACAAAGGACCATCGGCGTCTCGCCCAAATCGTTCGGGCTGGGCCAATGAAGAGTGTAGAAAACATACGGCAGCGCATGATCGAGTTGGGAAGCCCAGAGGTATCTAATGCTACAGTCAACCGAGAGCTACAGAGGATGAATTACACAAAAAAGCGGGTAATTTCGTCACCATTGCTCACAGAGACTCACAAACAGATGCGCTTGAATTGGTGCCACGAACACCAAAATTTGTCATGGGACAATGTGATTTTTTCAGATGAATGTTCTGTTTGGTCTTATCCTGCTAAAATAAATATTTGGACGAAAGGCTCTGTAACGCCTGTGTACCAGCGACCGAAACATACCTAGAAATTCCATCTTTGGGGAGGGGTGTCAGCAAGAGGTGCCACCCCACTGTGTGTTTTCACAGGAATTCTCAAGAAAGAAAGGTACATCGACATACTAGAGGGACACCTTCTGCCATTTATGCAGGTCATGTACCCCGATGGTGTACATTTCAACATGACAATGACCCAAATCATACAGCTCATACCCCCAAAGCATGGCTGCAAGAGAAGAATGTGATAGTGCTGAAGTGGCCCAGCAACAGTCCCGATCTAAACCCAACTGAAAACGTTTGGGCACTACTCAAGAATCATTTAAAAAAGAGTGGACTCAGAGACGTTGAACAATTGAAGAAGGTAGCTGAAAAATACTGGGACAGTCTGACTCACAATTACCTACAAACATTTCTGGGAAGTATGCCTCGCCGCATCCAGGCTTGCCTTGCTGGATAAGGCAACATTATATTGTACTGAAACCACTGTTAATAGATAGGGGAGATACCAATCTTCCTCTGGACATACAATTTTTATTATTATTTGATTCTATGAGTGTGCTGCGTTGCGAAAATATGACTGCCATTTTTTTGCAAAGTACTGTATATATATATATAGTAAGCCGATTATTCTTTTAATGAACTATATCAGACATCAAGTCCCACAACCATTTGGCTCTTATAACTGGTAGTAGCATACAATCACAATAAAACTGGCTATAGCTTTAGATCTCTGTTTCAATGATTGCTGTAATTGCCACATTTTAAAAAAAAACCTTTCATGAAGGCTTTCTCTGACTTATCACACATCCCAAGCACAAAATTTATACTAAGTACCAATTTCTAAACATGCTTACCGCAACTGTCAGAATATCCAACACTTATAATCAAAGCAGGGAAGCTGGTGTTAAGTCTGCTACTATCTCCCGGCAAGAATTTTAGGACTGAAGCAATGAGAGCCAGCCAAGACTGACAAACTTTCCCGCCTCTGTCCTACCCCTGATACTGTCCCTGCCTCCTCTACTCCATCTCGTTCCCAGGTTGTTTGTATTCCCGCTGATCTTGCCCTCTCTGAGGGTGAGCTTTCGGTCCTCAGCAAGGACTTGCACTTTGTCCCTCTCCAACCATCCTCTGATCAGTACAATATCCTCCAAGATGTTCATCGGTTTCATCGCCGTCTGCGACTTCAGTTCCATTTCCACAACAATGATGATCCTCAGAGATCGCAGGCTGAATCAGATGATGCCTTTGCACGCTTCGCTCCTCCCAAGAATAAGAATTTTACACCCTCTCCTGGGGCTTCCCATGCTCTGGATTTATATATTCAGAAAACCCTCCATGACATTCAGCAACTCCAACCTTAACGCCTGCGTTATTCCTACCTTTCTTCTGATGAGTCTCATGCCCTCTCGAAGCTCCGCCGCAGAGATGACATTGTTATCAAACCAGCGGACAAAGGAGGTGCCATTGTGGTATGGCGCAAGGACCTGTACCTCGAAGAAGGTAATAAGCAGCTCACCAACAGCTCCTTCTACCAGCGCCGTGACAATGATGCGACAGTCCTCAACAATCGTCTGGTCCATGACACCATCAAAAGTCTTATCGCTCATAAGTCCTTACCTTCTAGCGCTTCTCATCTCCGTATTGACAATAGTTGTCTGGGTAAGCCTGTGTTTTATATGCTTCCCAAAATTCACAAACCCTCTAACCCTGGGAGACCCATTGTCTCTGCCTGTGCCTGCCCTACTGAACATATATCAGACTTCCTCGATGGCATCTTCCAGCCTATTGTAGAGCAGCTTCCTTCCTTCTTAAAGGACACAAACCATGCTCTTACTACTTTTTCCTCTATCCAGCTTTCCCAGACTGTACCTACCGTTTATTTCTGTTAGATGTTTGCTCGCTTTACACTTCCATTCCTCACTCTGATGGTCTCCGTGCTCTCCGGTTTTTCCTGGACCAGCGCACGCACCCCTCTATTGCTACAGTAACTCTCCTGCACCTTGCAGAACTTGTCCTTCGACTCAATTCCTTTGAGTTCAATGGACAGTTCTTTGACCAAATTAGTGGAGTCGCCATGGGCACCAAGATGGGTCCCAGTTATGCCTGCCTCTTCATGGGCTACCTGGAGTATCAGGTGTGGCAGCAGTATCCTGGACCTTTTCCATTGATGTATCTTAGATACATAGATGATGGCATATGTCTCACTGATATGCCAGAGGTTGACCTATCTAGGTTCATTAACTTCATTAACAACTTCCACCCTGCGATCCAATTCACCTCTCACATCTCCACTGTCTCTGTTAATTTCCTCGACATCGTTGTCACCATCACTCCCCCCACCTCACCACTTCGGTGTACTACAAACCCACCGATGCACACAGTTACCTCCTTTATACTTCCTCTCATCCTCCGGCTTGTCGTGACTCTTTGCCTTTCTCACAACTTCTCCGTCTCCGTCGGTTATGCCAAGATGATGACAACTTTCTATGCCGAGCACAAGAAATGTTGGACTTCTTTCGTAACAGACAGTATCCAGAGGATGTTCTTACCTCTGCCTTAGAGCGTGTTCTCCCTATCTCACGTCTAGAGGCCCTCAAACCCCGCCATAACACCTCCTCTGATAGAGTCAAGTTAATAATGACCTATCACCCTCACAACACTGCTGTCAAAAGGATCCTGTATCGTCACCTTCCTCTCCTCCAAGCTGACCCAAGGGGCGCGGGAAGTGTTTAATGAGCAACCCTTGCTGGCATATAGACGGGATAAAAATTTGAGGGACCTCCTAGTCCACAGCCGTTTGAAAACCGTCAACGATGGCCACTTTGGGACCAAGCCATGTAACCGAACACGATGTAAGACATGTCAGTATGTTATCGAAACACGTTCAGTCTCGTTCCCTAACGCCAAGTTCACCATCACACATGGCTTCACATGTGAGTCACGCAACGTCATCTATGCTATTATATGCAAACGTTGCACCATTACTTATATAGGCCAAACGGGCACACGACTGGGCGACCGATTCTGCAGACACTACTACGACATCTCTCAGTTTAAATCCACACCTGTGGCCATCCACTTCAATGGCCCGGACCACCACGGTGCCACTGACATCCAGGTGACAGCTATCAGATCCTGTTCCTCGGACGCCAACAGTCGGTTTCGCCAGGTACAACGCCTCATCCATCTTATGGGTTGCCTTAAACCACACGGCTTGAATACACAACATTCTTTTGTCTGAGACGCCTTTCTCTATCTAGTCCCTATTGTATTATGACTGTCTACTTTGATGTGATCACCCTTTTTTTTTTTTTTTTTAATTTGTTTTATCTTAAAAATTTTTTTATTATATATATATATATATATGTATATATATATATATATATATATATATATATATATATATATATATATATATATATATATATATATATATATATATATATATATATATATATATATATATATATATATATATATATATATATATATATATAATAAAAAATTTTTATATATATTTTTTTTTTCTTTTTATAAAATTTTTTTTTTTTAAATTTTATTTATTTATTTTTATTATTTTTTATTTATATCTATTTATTTATTTTTTTTTTTTTTTATTTATTTTCTTCTTTTTTGTATATCGCTTTTCCCTCACTTTATATATTATTATTTTTTTTTCCTCACTCTTTTCCGGTCCTTATTTTCATTATTTCTTATTTTTTGTTTTTAATGTACTTTCGACTTCCGTTTTCCGGTTTAGTGGCAGCCATCTTGCTTCTGTGACTGGACATGTGACTGGACACAAGGGAGTTATTTTTCTCTTATTTTTATAGTTTTATGTTCTCTACTTAATTCTCATTTTCTTTCTTTCCCTCCTGTCTTGTTTGTCTGTCCCTGACGAAGGCCTTGTGGCCGCAACGTAGGTTGTTCCTGTCCTTTCTCCTTGTAAGACGTAGGACTATTACTATTTGTGTGTTTTCTTTTTTTTTCCCCATTCTACCTATATATAGTGAGAATTTGCCACAGGTGTTCAGCGTGATTTGAACACCTGCATAGCGGAGCAGAAACATAACACGTAATCGTTACCCAGGGACTTCTCTAGGAGACCTGCTACAAAGAATTTGGCGCAACAGGGAAAAGAGTATTACGCTAGCGAGTCCCAGATTTTCCTGGACATCAAAGCACAGGGAACTCTTTAGGAGCATGTTTCACGTGTCAAAGACCCGGGATTTTTTGCCGCTATTTCTCAAACTGAGTGTCGGTCTTCTGACTCGTGGTCAAACGAACTCTAAAAAAGATGCCGCTGTCCACGACGGTGAGTTCGAACGCATCAACTATCTCCTACCTACATTACAGAAACAGGGGAGTGAACCTATCAGCTTCCAGAATGACCAGTCAATTACCCCGCTTGTATTTAAAGAAACGAAAAGAAGTGAAATGGGCGTGAACAATTTCAAACAGAAATTAGGAGGGATGGTAGTTCAGTCTAAGTGGTCAGAATCCATGTTGCCACAGTCACGATGTATTCCAGCTTTCGTTTCTTCATAATATTCCCAATAACAAATAAGGAGGGGACACCCGAGGCCTGTAAACAGTAAACAAGTAACAGTGGATTGCTTCCTTCTGACACAAGGAATAAGATTCCTTTACGCATTGGCCGCTTCTAGGACATCCTCATGTTAGCTTTCCGTGATATTTTTAACATTCTTCTGCAGAAATTCATCTCCGTGTCCACTAGTGCTTCTCCTACTTGTTTACTAACTGTCCGTACTCACGATTGGTTCTATGTAACAATGAAGAACTCACGCATTGCAAATGTCTACTTTCAGTTCTTAAGTTAATAATTGGACAGACAGATGTGTGTTCATGTGAGGATGACAAACATACAGTAAGATATTTACTCCAAAACTGTAGGCTCTATGAGAGGAGCGTGATGGCAGTGTGGTCTTCTCCAACATCAGCTGCGAGAGAAACTATATGGTGATGACCGAAACCTGAGATGGACTGTCAGCTTTATGAGAGAGATAGATATTTATTTGTGAGCGAACGACAAGGATGAAGAAGTTCTGAAGGAAAACTATGAATAACTGAAAGTGTGTACTCGACGCTGAAGTCGAGAGATGATAGTAAACAATATCGCAGTCTCAAACTATATCGTGCTTCACCTTACCCAACATTATAATCTCTGAACCAAGTAGTTGTGTAGATGTCAATGATTTCATTTAATCGGTTGTTAAATTTTACAAAATGTTTTATGGCTTAAGACTTTGTGATCACATTACGTTGTTATTAAACTATTAACATATCAATGCTATTATATTAACTAATTACATATAATTTATAATGAAAACTATAAAATTATACAATTGGTTTTAATTATACTTTGTTTTAATATGTAGCATTCACTTTGCATTTATTATTATTATTATTATTATATATATATATATATATATATATATATATATATATATATATATATATATATATATATATATATATATATATATATATATATATGTTTTTGATAACTGATTTTTATGATAGCAATCGTTATACAATCATATTTATTGCATAATTGTTTTGCTATTTGTGACGGTATTGCCGCCCCTGCTTTGCAGTAGTGGTCCAACAGTGGCCAAAACTCAAGAGTATCTAATATGGGCTTCAAAGGTATCTACCTTCGCACAAGATTACTCTTGGCAGAGATGTAGATAGAAGGGTGATGACACTTCTATTACAAAGGGAGTCTTCACAAGATATTCAGAATAAGCGAGAACAACACTGCTTTGGCTGAGTATGTTAACTCTGTAATTCTGCCGACGCTTTTGTGAAGAATTTAAGCACTTATTACTGTCAGCTCGTTTAAGCCGCCACCCCTGATTTACTCAATGGAATTCTATTATTCTAGTATAGCTCTGTTTAGAGTGGGTGTAGTAATTTGACTGAGACAAACATGCAGTAACTTTAAAATGATTAAATCGATGTTAAATTTGTAACATTACAAATAACAAAAGTCAATAATCCCTTTAGGTTTTTGTCCCAGTGACTGTTAATTTATTTTACAATTCCGTTCCATATGTTATTACTTTTTAATGTTCTGGTTTCCTCGTCATTTTGTATTTTTGTTTTCTTTCATTTTCTACCTACGGAACCCCACCCGCGGTTTGTTTACGTTCTGGCCTTCAGAATAAAAATTCTCACTGGACCAGCAGACGGTCATATAACGTAATGTTACCTAAACGCACCTGTGGTTCGTTTGACCAGAGAAACATTTCTGTTACGCTTAAAGTGTTTGAACGAGCGAAAGGGTTTCTGTGAAAGAAACGGCTTGTCTGTGGGAGGTAACCCGCGGGCGGTCTCTGTGTTTGGCCTTCAGAACGCAGTTAGTGATCATAACATTATGTCTATCTGGGGAAATTTCTGGCGGCTGTTGTCTCTGATGTAGTCTCTAGATTAACCTTTGTCTTACTAATGATTACGTTCTACGCCGAAACATCTGCAGAAATAGGCTAGCCAGGTGTCCCGGGTAGCATTGTTTGTAAACTATAAGACTAGAGAATTTTAATAAGTCGAACAGACTCGTAAATATTTCCTGGCCCGTAGATGACCGTATGAGACTAAGGCAGAGTTAGCACAGCAGAACTAGAATGTGTTTCCCTAAGTTCTTGTCATTTTTCGGGGTGAGTAGACATATCTTATATATGATATATTCATGTTAGCTTTTTCATATATCTGATAGGAAAGTGACGTGAATTCATTTCTGAGGACTTCTCCTAATAATTTGATTCAGTGATAATGTAGACTCAGTCCATACAAAGCTTACCATGGGTTAAGAGTCGGCAGAATTAACTGTCATTTCTGTAAGAAAATGTCAGAGGTGTGGATTGTTCACTTAACACTGAATAGTGAGATGCCGACACTAGAACTCTGAATTATAGGAGATAGTCACTTATTCCTTTTTGGATATAAACGAACGGAAGAAATGAGCATTAAGACCTACAAGCTGACAGAGCCAGAAATTAAGACCAGATATCAGGGGCTTATTGCTACAGCGGTGAGAAACACAGAAGAACAACCTGATGACTTTGAAACCCTGTGGCTTAAATTCAAGGACATCATAAAGACAGCTGCTGCAGAAGCATGTGGTGAAGTCCGACTTGGGAACAAGAGGAAGAGGACACCTTGGTGGACAGAGGAAGTCAAAGAGAAAATAAGAGAGAAGAAAATGGCATGGAAACAATACTTAGGAGCTAAAAACACAGCAGGACAAATAGAGAAATATAGAGAATATGTGATACTCATAACAGAAGCAAAGAACAAGGTGCTAGCAGCAAAACAGAAGTCCTGGGAAGAATTTGGAGAAAAGCTAGAAAAGGATGCGCAAGAAAACCAGAAATTGTTCTATAAGACCCTAAAGAACATGAGGAAGGAAAAACAATGCCCTCTTAAATTTATAAAGGACAAGCAGGGCAAATTGCTTACTGCCCCGAAGGAAGTAATGGAAAGATGGAAAGAATATTTCTCAGAACTCCTTGATGGTGAGCAAGGTAGAGCATCAGAAATGATAACCACTAGCACAGAAGAGGATACACATGGTGATGAAGATGACATAAAGATGGAAGAACTGAAGGCAGCACTGGAGAAAATCAAGATGGGCAAAGCAGCAGGGCATGATGGTATAACACCAGAAATGGTTAAGTACATGGGAGCATCAGGCGACCTATTACTCCTAAGGGTCCTACAGGCAGCATGGTGCAACAAGGCCATACCAAAGGATTGGGAGATTGCCATCATAACACCGATTTTCAAAAAGGGTGACAATCGACAATGTGGAAACCACAGAGGCATATCCCTTCTCAGTGTCCCTGGTAAAATCTACTCTAGAATCCTAGAGCAGAGACTCCGATGCCTAGCTGAGCCACAATTGGATGAAGCCCAGTGCGGATTCCGAGCAAACCGAAGTACTCAAGACCTAATCTTCACACTCAGACAGCTGAGTGAAAAGGCCATTAAGTATAAGAGTGAGATCCATCTTTGTTTCATAGATCTGGAAAA
The DNA here is from genome assembly GCA_024509875.1 of Oreohelix idahoensis. Taxonomy (NCBI): domain Eukaryota; kingdom Metazoa; phylum Mollusca; class Gastropoda; order Stylommatophora; family Oreohelicidae; genus Oreohelix; species Oreohelix idahoensis. The sequence continues at coordinate 112,434 of JAMPIV010002342.1, forward strand.
GGCGTTTGACAGGGTCCCCTGGAGCAAACTTTGGGACTGTTTGGCAAGGAAGAACATTCCAGCACCTCTGATTCATGCTATACAGAGCTTCTACAAGTCTTGCAGAAATTATGTGAGGACAGCAAACTATAAGTCAGAAGAGTTCTGGACCACCACTGGTGTAAGACAAGGCGATATCTTGTCACCTTATCTTTTCATACTCCTCATGGACGATGTCATCAAGGCATATAAGGAGAGAACAAGAAAGTATTCAGTGGGTTACTGGAAGATGAGACAGGTCTGTATTTCAGAGCTAGCATTTGCTGATGATGTTGTCCTGATTGCTAAATCAGAGACACATCTCCAATCCAACCTGCAAGTATGGAAGGAAGAGCTGGAGAAGAGAGGGATGGTCATAAGCAGCTCTAAAACAAAATCCATGGTGATATCACGAGAAGAAAGAAAACATCAGATTAAGTTGGGAGAACAGGTCCTGGAGCAGGTCGACCACTTTAAATATCTCGGAGCTATTATAGACCGAAAGGGGGGCATCAAAGAAGAGTTGGCCACTCGAAAAGCAGCGGCTGGGAGACTTTATCAGGCCATAAATCGAGGATTCCTCAGCAAGAAAGAGGTTGGTAAGAAAACGAAGATGGCTGTATACCGCTCCACCTATGTTTCAGTCTTGACATATGGATGCGAGTCATGGGCAATGACTACAACCCACAAAAGCCAGATTCAAACCTCAGAAATGAGGTATCTGAGGAAGGTGGTTGAAGTAACAAGACCTACAGAACGCAGTTAGTGATCATAACATTATGTCTATCTGGGGAAATTTCTGACGGCTGACAAATACTCTACACTCTAACTCAACCACGACATTTAATGGCTGGCTCGCCAGGATATTTTTGAGCTACATTTGATGCACACATTTAATGTGGGCTCGTTCCGAGGATGAATCTCTCACAAGATTCTATTCTGATTCTTAGAGTTTAGTGTTCTGCAGATTATAGGAATTTCGATCCCCTAGACAAATCGAACTATTTCTTTTGGAGGAAGTCTTAAAAGCGTTTTTCTCCACAGCAATCATAAAGATTAAGTTACATTTATTGTTTATGCTACACATTAGACAGCTGGTAAAGGTTGCTGGTAACACTGCTGAGTTTTTTGGGTTGGTAAATCTGACGACTATTGTTGAAAAAGTCAGAACAATTTTTTTAATGGGTTAAATATTTTTTTCAGGAGTAGCTCTTTAACCTGAGATAAGACGCTACATATAGTCAGTTACTAGCTTGCATCTGTACCAAGGGAGGGTGTTCATTCGGATGATAGTAACCAATCCTCTCTATAGCTAAGTACTGACAGAAGTTAGATATGAATTTGGCTCATGAGTATAGGATCTTCCAAGGACATGTAACGGACGTTTATGGAAAAGATAAATTAATGTCATGTAGTCCGTGCTCCACGAACTTTAAAAGGGGAAGGGCAACGTGTCACAGTGACTGTTAATTTATTTTACCATTCCGTTCCATATGTTATTACTTTTTAATGTTCTGGTTTCCTCGTCATTTTGTATTTTTGTTTTCTTTCATTTTCTACCTACGGAACCCCACCCGCGGTTTGTTTACGTTCTGGCCTTCAGAATAAAAATTCCCACTGGACCAGCAGACGGTCATATAACGTAATGTTACCTAAACGCACCTGTGGTTCGTTTGACCAGAGAAACATTTCTGTTACGCTTAAAGTGTTTGAACGAGCGAAAGGGTTTCTGTGAAAGAAACGGCTTGTCTGTGGGAGGTAACCCGCGGGCGGTCTCTGTGTTTGGCCTTCAGAACGCAGTTAGTGATCATAACATTATGTCTATCTGGGGAAATTTCTGGCGGCTGTTGTCTCTGATGTAGTCTCTAGATTAACCTTTGTCTTACTAATGATTACGTTCTACGCCGAAACATCTGCAGAAATAGGCTAGCCAGGTGTCCCGGGTAGCATTGTTTGTAAGCTATAAGACTAGAGAATTTTAATAAGTCAAGCACACTCGTAAATATTTCCTGGCCCGTAGATGACCATATGAGACTAAGGCAGAGTTAGCACAGCAGAACTAGAATGTGTTTGCCTAAGTTCTTGTCATTTTTCGGGGTGAGTAGACATATCTTATATATGATATATTCATGATAGCTTTTTCATATATCTGATAGGAAAGTGACGTGAATTCATTTCTGAAGACTTCTCCTAGTAATATGATTCAGTGATAATGTAGACTCAGTCCATACAAAGCTTACCATGGGTTAAGAGTCGGCAGAATTAATTGTCATTTCTGTAAGAAAATGTCAGAGGTGTGGATTGTTCACTTAACACTGAATAGTGAGATGCCGGCACTAGAACTCTGAATTATAGGAGATAGTCACTTATTCCTTTTTGGATATAAAATAGGAGTGGCTGGGGGAGAATGATTATATGCTTACTTGTGTAGCTAGACACTAGCCATAACTTTCACAGAAAGCAGACACCCGCCATAGATATAATTCTATCTTATGTTCAGTCACAACTGTATTATTATAGCAAGAACATTGCATTTTCTATGTATTCATTTTGTGGAATGTTAATATATTTCCCCGGGAGCATTACTGGTTATATAACGGTAGTGTGATTTTGTTGTTGCTTGATGGAAAGGGTGTCTCTTTTGGGTCTCAGTTTCAGGGATACCGAATCGCTAGAGCAGACTCCAGTCAGGCGATGAACGTTATGTTCTCTTCGATCTAGAGGGTTTCTGAATACCGCTAGCGTCACGAGTTGTCAACCCCATTCCTGAACCAAAACCATTTGTCAACGCCAAGTTAAGCTCACGCAGTGCAATGAGCCAACGCTAAATCTGAAATCATCAGTTGCAGTAGTAGTCTCCTACTCGCCTATTGATCGCCAGTCAGAGCAGTGCGGCTTCCAGCATATCAATCAGCCCAGCGTCTATAGCAGAATTTCAATCACCAGCCATTGTGTGCCTAAACGGGGCACTCAGTCAACCACAGTCAACTAGCCCAAACCGGATTTAACACCCAGTACGCAAGCCAATTCTAGCGCCGGATAAGAGCGCATTGGACCGTTTTGTCCTCAAGTAACTTCGTCTGGTGTATTTCTGGGTTATGTAGAACCTCGCACTTATGAGCGGCCAGCCAGCAATAGACAGAGTTCCAGCCCCCCTCACGCAATTAGGGATCACCAACGTTTAGCCCTTACAAGGAAAGTTTTTACAGGTTAATTCCATCACCCATGGAGCATATATTTACGTAAAGACACTTTTCTGGAGCTAGCACCTTTGGTCCCACGAAAGCGGACAGGCTGTCGCTCAGTTTGTTTATTTGCTCAGCAGAAGATAGACAGAGTTCCAGTCCCCCTCGCGCAATTAGAGGTCACCAACGTTTAGCGCCTACATTGGATTTATGGGTTAATTCCATCACCCATGGAGCATATATTTACGTAAAGACACTTCTTGGAGCTAGAGCCTTTGGTCCCACGAAAGCGGACAGATTGACACTCAGTTTATTCATTTGGTAAACCGGAGGTAAATAGAGTCTTCCAGCCCACCTCGCGCAATTAGAGGTCACCAATGATAGCACCGACAAGGAAAGTTTTACAGGTTAATTCCATCACCCATGGAATATATATTTACGTAAAGACACTTTTCTGGAGCTAGCTTTTGGTCCCACGAAAGCGGACGGGCTGACACTCAGTTTATTTCATTTCTCTGTGTTCTACAGGTTTTATGATTGGTGGTGTGTGGGTTGTTGGTGTATTTTGGCATATTTTTGATTATTGGTGAATTTTATGTTGTTGGTGATGAAATGCATTATTTTCATACATGCTTCTTCATTTAATAACGTTTACACATTTATTAATGCGCTGTTCACGACCCTTCCATCCATAATTTACATTTTTCAGCTCTTTGCTATACTCTCTGTGTATGATTAAGAGAAAAGAGTGAGAGCAGGAGGTGCTTAGACAGTATAAGTGAGTTGAGGGCTTGGAGAGAGTGATAACTTTAATAAATCTTCTCCAGGTTTGTCTCAAGTCCATCTCCTATTACACTTTATCTATGTGTAATCTATAACTCTGTCAGTCCACTATCCCTTGTCGATTTCACTACTATTGTCCAACTCGACAAATACTCTACACTCTAACTCAACCACGACAGGTTTTAACAGTTGGAAAAAAAATTTGAATAGTTAAGGATCAAGAAAAGTTATCATCACAGTCTTTATGGAATGTAAGATATTACAAGAAGTTCACGTGGCAGCATATATCTGAACTTAGATGCCAATGATGGTTCTGCTCCTTCTTATGGGTTGGTTCTTTTCACTCTGCTCGCGCTCGTCTCTGATCAAGATTGTCGAGGGTAGCTCGTTTCCCAGAAACGTCAAGGAGAGTTTACCACGTGCGTCCTTCTTGTTCCAGAGATAGTACTTTCTGCTGGTACTACCAATAACTATAGTAAAAGAATAGAACGAAACGCTCTTCTGAGTATGGCGTTTTCCACCCCATAGTTATGGGTTCTTATCTTCCCATACCACCATCCCAATTACTCAGACATTACCCTCGATGAGAATTAAATTTAATCCCTCGGGATAAATCTTTCTTTACATTTAAATAGAATAGCTTTAGCTTTACATGACATTTAAATGAAAAGGGTAATAATACAGATAGAGTCTGTTTACATATACATCTCCACTAATTGAAAAGTGTTCACAATATAAATTGAATATATTTTCATTTATGTTTTACACTGATTGAAAAGTTTGAAACTTCAATTACTTTAAAATGAATATTTCACATAGACATTTACACTGGTCTAAGCTTGAAAACTTACATTAATTTTAAAGTGACTATGTTTATAGTGACATTTACACGTCTTTGAAAATGTAAGTATTATACTTAGAATGTACATCATTTCTTTCAACTTTCCCTCCCTGATCCATATTGAACCTGGAACTACTTTATTCTTTTTGTCCTCTTTACGAAATTATCAATAAAGCAATCACAAGCCCGTGCAGTGGTAGTTCGTGAATCATCATACTATACGCTGAGGTTACCAGTCTCAAATGACTTTGACATCCAATAACTTATTAAAATGTAGAGATTTTCTATCTTGATCTACTGTATGTAGTACACCCGCTATCGGCCATCCCAGTTTTAAGAGACAAGGCAGATCGATGTGTTCGTTTCAGATTTGCTCATCTTGTCCGGCACTTTTCTCAGACCTTCGGGTCCTGAGTATTCCTCTATAAATGCCTTCGGGCAGAAGAGGACAAGGCATCCGTCGACACCTTCGGGTATAAGAGGCTATGTCCATTTGTGCTGGAATGGACCAGGGAGGATCGATGGTTTCATATCGATTAAATGCAATCTTGAGGGCAAGTTCGGGCACAATGGGCTAATCACCTGTTTGTCAAACACTTTGATTGCATGTTTTACCCGTGAGCCTTGTGCTCTTTTGGGTTACCTCTACACTCTTTTTATGGGGTAGAAGAGGTTCCGATTAAGAAAGAAAGAAAACAGATTTCCTGTGCTTTGTAAGTCTTATTTGGTTCTCCAATAAAAGGTCCGGTTAAAAAAAGGAATTATGAATCTAGTCTTCACTCTGGCGAGGTCTGATGTTGTCTCGCGAGCGTGAAATTCACAGTGAAATAGAACTGCGAAAAGGTCAGACTATATTCCTATTATCCCACGCATTGTTGTTATGAATCTAATCAGAAAGATCCAATCATTTCAAATCATGCAGATAGGGTGTGATATTTTCAAAATAGGCCCACGTGAAATTGTGCCTTGTGGACGCCTTGTGCGTGCCTGCAAAGGTCACGTATTACCATATATGGACATCTGATGCCTTGCATACATTCTCACAGGCAGATCGGTAGACACACATGACAACATGGGTAAACTGTAATACTTATTACTTTATTAAAAAGTAATGTTTATGTATCAAGGATGACCCAGAAGCGCTTATGTCACAACTTATCTGCCCACACGTGTCACACAAACAGTAATCTCGTTATCTGTCGTATAAGTACGCAAAAACTCGGTGTTTGCCCATCTGGGTTACCAAACCAGTCGTCTTATCAGCGGTTCAGTCTAAACACGCCAGCGACTATCTTATCTAGTTGCTTCTCTCTGGCTGGGATAAACATTATCTGCAAGGAGTGTCACAAATGTTTGAACATACAAACTACTTGCTCCTTAACCGATAATGAGAAGAATTTGGTACTTTTAAAAATACACAAATAAAAATCAGTGCCACAAATGTACCGATACTGCCAGAGAGAAACAAAGATCGATAGGGGCCGCCCCGTTTTGTCACACTATTTGCAGTTCCCTTTACGCTGTTGCTTCTTGGTAATTAATTTTTTTTTTGTTTTTGTGTACCCGCTTCATACACTTCTGAGACTGTGCATATCTAACGCGGTATATATTAAAGAAATAATCTACCTTAAATAGCAAGACCTCTCATGAACTAAGAGTAAACAATATGGTAGTCTAAAAGTCCCGCTCATTCACCGCCCCAAAGTCCCCGTCGCATCCCTGTCGTACATTTTCAGTTCACCGGAATCGACCATTTCTTGCGCCACATCTCTGCCTTACACTTTCAGATCACTGGTATCGACTATTTTCTGAAAAAAAGGAATCTACGGAGACAAGGAGAAGTAAAAAGTATCGGACATCAGAGTCTGAATGAAAGATTCGGTCGTGTTGTATCGACTCTACATATTCATAATAGATGTTGTTAACAATACACGTGTTTTAGCGGACCCGAAAGGGGAGCAAAGAGTAGTAACACTGTAACCTACCACACATGTCGTAAAAAGCGACTAAGGAGGTTTGGCTATAGAGTCTGCTACCATATGCTGTATAAATTTTAAGCTACAAGAAACTTCAACAATAAGCAATATAGCCAGGTCTAATAAAGAAACAGATGACAAAAACCAGACAAGTGCTAGCAGAATCATAGATAAGAGTAAGACGTTGGAGATGGATAGGACACACATTACCTGTTGACAGGACACACATTACCTGTTGACAGCGTTATAAGGCAGTCCTTGTTCTGGTGTCCCCAGGGAACAAGTAGAGGGAGACCAAAGAAGACATGGAGAAGACAACTGCAGACAGACATGAAGGGGATAACGTAGACATAAAAAGACCTGGAGCTGATGGCGCAGGACAAAAAGACTTGGCATACATTTTCTGCCTCTCTTTCTCTGGGGGTTCCAGAACAAGGACTGCCTTGTAATGCTATCAACAGGTTTCCTCAATGTATGTCCTATACATCACCAGCGTCTTCTTCTCAACTCTTGTTACAGTCGCACTTGTCTGGTTCTTGTCATTAATTCTACATTTGTGACTTTGTCATACCATTTCAGTCCTTCTATTCTACGCAAGCACCCGTTTATAAAAGTCTGTAGCTTTTTGATTGTAGTTTTTTTTTTTTTTTTTTTTGTTCTCCATGTCTCAGAGCCATACAATAGGAGTGACTTCAAATTTGAGTTGAAGATTCTTATTTTCGTGTTGGACTTGATTTCTCTTGTTCTCCATATGTTTCCCAATGCAATGTAAGCTCCTCTTGCTTTTTGTATTCTTATTTTGATATTACTGTCTGTCCCTCTAACTTTGTCTATATTACTTCCAAGATATGTATAAGAGAGCTGGAAACAGAGGTGAAAATGATGAGGAGAACGTGGAAAGAACTTGAGATGATGGCACGTGACAGGAGGACTTGGCATGTGTTTGTTGAAGGCCAATGCTCCTTTGGGAGTGGAGGGTTATGAATGAATGAATGTATAAGATTCTACATCTTTTAGTGGTGTTTCTTCAAGTTCAACCTTGCTATCATTTCTTGCATTTATTCTCATAATCTTTTTCTTTTTCCTGTGTATTTTCAGGCCCACTTGTTTTGACCTCTCATCGAGAATTTTCATTTTCTCTTGCATCTGATTACGGTTATGGGACAGAGGAGCCAAGTCGTCTGCAAAATCCAAATCATCACGCTGTTTAGTCAGATTCCACTGGATTCCATTTCTGTTGTGTGATGTCGATGTTTTCATAACCCAATCTATTGCTAATAAGAAAAGAAATGGAGACAAGAGGCATCCCTGTCTCACTCCCGTTCTAATCCTAAACGGTTCTGTAAGTTGCCCTTCATGAAGAACTCTGCATGTCATGTCTTCATAGGTCTTCTTTATTAAGTTAATGATCTTCATGGGAACTCCATAATGCCTCATCAATTTCCAAAGCAATTCTCACTAGTCAAATGGAAACACTAAACTGCTGCCTTAGAGGTAGGCAGGGGACATTTAATGGCTAAGGAACGCAACCCGACATAAATACATGTTGAAATCGTATGCATTGGGTCACAGGCCTAACAAAACTGTGCAACATGCTTCACTTGATGAATGTAACTGTGGCACTGATAAAGTAACTGCTGTACATCTGCTTCACAGATGCCCAACTTATGAGCAACAGAGAAAACCCATATGGCCATCACCAGCAGCATTCCTCGAAAAACTCTACGTAGAAATAAACTGCATCAAGCTGACCATTGCTTTCTTTTAAAATATTCAAGTAGACTTATTAGAGTGTACGAAGATGAAGTAGAAGTATTTAGAAAACCCATATGGCCATCACCAGTAGCATTCCTCGAAAAACTCTACGTAGAAATAAACTGCATCAAGCTGACCATTGCTTTCTTTTAAAATATTCAAGTAGACTTATTAGAGTGTACGAAGATGAAGTAGAAGTATTTGCTGATAGAAAATTTCGTGAGAGAAAGAGATGGTCTGAGAGCAAGTAAACTAAATGTCTGAGAGGCTAGCAGAACAGGTAGTGACTTTCTACAGTATTTACGTGAAAGGTTGAAAGAGATTCCAAGAGACAGAGACGTACAGGAGATGAGCAAGAGAAATCACTATTCTGAGTATTTAGTTGATTTATTTAGTTTTATTTCTTCTGTGTAGATGAACAGACAATATTACAGACATCGTACATAAACGGGGGCTAACATCAGCCAATACGACGCACTTGACTCAACAACGAAAACTTTAACTTAACACGCAGCTGTCATGTCCCTAGTGGTAAAGGTAAAGGATCCCGTTACACGCCCATTGAGGCATTGTGGTAAAGTGGGATGTTATAAATTGCGGAGCATGGAGTGACTACTATAGCTAGTTCCCTTATCACTAAGCGCTCATATGCTGTTGTAGAAGTGGTTACTGTGGCAACGTGTTTACTCGAAGAGGTAGCTAATCCTGCATTAAAACAAGACAGTCCCATAGCAAATACTGCCGTAGGGAAGTCAAGTGGTAGAGACTTCACTATACTAGGTCCAGCATCGAGAGGTGGGGGTGACCAGTTCCCTTCCTTGCTGCCTTTTTCTTCCCTAACTTAAAAAGTAGAGTCAGGTACCCATTTACAGCTAGGTAAACTGGAGAGACCAGCGAGAGAACCATATATACAATCTCATATTAGTCGCCTTTTACTACAGCCTGAATGTACAGTGTTCTTATTCTTTCTTTGTCTCTTCAGAGATGACCCCTGACCTCTGAGGTCGTATGGAAATACTGGTAGATATCATAGTTGATAATGTAGCAGTTGTGGCGTTTATGATGACAGAGATGATGATAGATACGCATTGTGGTAAAGTGGCGAAGATGGAACAGGTTACAACAACGATAAAGATGACAACAATAACATTGATCGGGAAGATGATGGCGATGATTCCGTCATTACCTTTCAGTTTATCATGAAGCATATGCCGCCAATAAATACACTTACTACTTACTTAGTCATCCCTTTTCTACCGTGAGTTGTAGATATTTAGAAGAGAGAGCTGCATACTATCCTTTCGGCTGTCTTCCTCCTGGCCTGGTTCCATTCTAGTCCTCAGTCCTTCAGAGATTGCCTAATGTTGTCCTCATAGCGGACTCTGGATTTATTATTTCAGTTGGACGACTTGGTCACATGAGTTAATGTATTTTTTCCTTCAATTTCTGTAGGATGGGGTCACCAGCGCCATGTCAAACATTCCAAAGTTGCCTGCTACGACACACTCTGTAGGTTACAATGTTACTCTTCTTTTCTCCAATGCCAGGCCCTGGTAACTCACGAGCATGTGATGATTACAACGGGATCTGGACTTCCGTTAACATCGACATCCAATATTCTCCGGAATTAGGATTTACTTTACATAAAAGCTTACATAACGCTTATATTTTCGGGTACCGATACATTTTTGGTGCAGCTGGAAAAGATGCATGGGTGGAAATTTCCAGACGAGGGAGTGGAATCTTGGCCAAGCTACACTCAGAACTTGGCTCCTGCTTTCGCCCAAGACATGTCAGCTCAAAATTTTAATAGTGCCTTTGCCCCGAGTAGGTACCTGGGATCTCTGAAAACAGATGAATGAATGGGCCTACTGATCCCTCAGGCGACTATTGTCAAATTTTGCATGTGGCTGGCAACCTTGTAATTAAGAGAAGTGGTTAAAGAAAAATTACAATAAAAAAATAATAATTAGAAAACCCAGACTTTGTAAACACTGAATTCCTGGTGTGTAAAATGAAAGCTCCTTACCACCTTTAACTTCATATCATCTATCAAACTTCTTTTTTAATGGATTATTTGTATTATAGTGATCATGAACTCCGCCTAGACTGATCCCAAGCCTGTGCTGAAACAGTGAGGAGAGATTCTTGCAGACCTTAGTCCTTCATACATCTAAGGAAGTAGCGGGTAAAGCCGTGAACCAGCCAGACAGCATGCATGGAGGCTGTAAGGAGGCAGCTCCTCCACCTTGAAAAGGCACAACACCTCTTTGTCTTAAAATCTGATCACATGAAATGACAGAGAGAAAACCGAACTGGTTTTAAATCGACGAACTGGCACGGATTATTGGAACTAGGCCAGGAGGAAGACAGCCAATAGGATAGTATGATGCTCACTCTGGTAAACCTCTACAACCCACTGTATAAGAGGAGCAACTAATTAAGTAATGATTATGACGACGAGGATGATGTTGGTGACAAGAGAAATGACTGGTGAAATATTCCATTTTAATACGCAGGGGAGATAAAAAATAAATGGAGATAAACATATTTTCTTGATAGATTCTCCGCAGATCTTACACGCTATATATGAAAATGAGGGATAGGCATGGTTGAGAAAACGGGTGTGTCTTTACATTATGTACATTGCCATAAAAATCATTTTCTTATAGCCCAGAGCAGGGGCGAAATGAGAGGTCGGGCATTCGGGCAGTGTCCGAGGGACCAAAGCATTATACGGCCCATTTTCCATTAGACTTCATCTATGGAAGTGGTTCCCAACCTGTGGTATGCGGACCACATGGTCCGCGGCGCATTATCCGGCGGCCCGCGCGCTGCGTTATGGATTTGGTATTAAGTACTTTGATTTTACAGTGACCATTTCTACGTTTTAGTGCTATAAAAACAAAACACAGAAACCGTTTGCAAGTAGAACCAGCTTTGAGACCGTCTTTAACTTCAATGAAGCCTAATATTGAAAATCTAGTGAGCGAAATGCAAGCACAAGACTCGTATTGAATATTTTGAAATTTTAACCATTGAATTGTATGAATATCTAGTATTTAACCAAGATGTATGTAACCAGTATGTATGTAACCAATACATTGTATGTATTTTTCATTACTATTAACTTTCAATTTCCTTGTCATCTGGCAAATAATTAACAACTTGTGTTATTGAATAAAGGCCTATTCATCTATTGAATAAAAACAGTTACGTGTTTCTGGCATTGCGATATTACATATAAGTTGGTGGTCCGCAACTTATAAGTAGTTGGAAAAGTGGTCCTTAGATGTAAAAAGGTTGGGAACCACTGATCTAGGGGGTCTGTGTACACAACCACAACCTGGAAACTAAACATTTTTTATTGTCGTGCATCGGATATACATTGATGCAGAAATTATCACTGGCAGTAATAAGGGAGAATGAGTCTTAATTCCTCGCACTGACTTAGAATCGAGCGAGCGCAGTTTGCCATTTAGGATGCGACGTCGTCAATTCCCAGTGATTTTAGGGTATTTCTAATTATTGACACCACATTTCCCAATTATAGTACATCCCGGTTGAACAAGATATATCGTTTTATTGCAGTGCTTCTCCTTCTTTAGCAAGTTTATCTGCCTCATCGTTGCCAGGAATGGTGCAGTGGGCTGGTATCCACTGTATGTAGAGACAACTTATGAAATGGCTAAAACAACTATGAACGCCATATTCAAGTCCGAATAGGACAGAACACCCAGGTCACATAAAATATGATGCCTATCACCAGCTATCTAGGCGAGACCAGGTCATCATTTTCCGCTTACGTACTGGTCTCAATAAGTTGAGGTACCATCTATATCACAAGTACAGGATTAGTCCAAAAGATCTCTGCTCCTGTAACACCAGCCCAATGACAGAATAACCTGAACGGCTCCTGAAATAAACCTTCTGTGGATGATGTCACGGAGTGTTTGAAGGTTTCGTCGAGATTATTTTAAAATTCCTTACTTTTCTATTCCTTCACATTTTGTCTGTTTTCTCTACGAAATATTTGCACCTGCGGTCTGTTCTTTAGCTGTTTTTCAAGTCTTCACTAATAGTTCTGCCATACGATCCTAATGCTATCTTCTCCTACAAAGGCACTAAAAGGTATTTCTTTAGGGACGTCAGAACAATTTATTCGCTTGGTCGAAACCACAGTGGTTCCCAGAGGATTATATTTCCGTGTTCAGTGGTCAACTGAAGACCGCCACGATAAATCGTCCGGCATGGCTGAACGAGAGACGGGAATTAATTAACTTGGCGTGGGAATCATGAATTTATTTTTTTTTATCGACCGTTCTATGTTGGCGGCGCGAATGTTTCAGTTGTTTTCGAGTGTGCAATCAAAAAAATGCGATATTCAAAAACGTAGAGGGGCTTTACATAAATATCTAAAAACTGAAACAGCTGATGTAGGACAGAAGAAAATGAGCAAATGTACCGAAACAAATTATTCTGAGCTCATGGCAAGTACTTCTAACTCGCATTTCAGTGACGTAGATATTACTAACAATGTCGAAAATGAGACTGATTTGACCGTTTCCAATTCCAGAAATTTAAGTGATGAACTTGAGAGGTACACTGATTCGGCAAAATGGAATCCTTCTTTAAGCGATACCGAAAAACTGGAAATCGTAAAAAAAGGCCTGCCAGAGAGACCAAAAAATAAGTTCATTTTTACCCGCAGCTCTAATGGTCAGTAATTTTCACTAAATTTTTACACTAGGGAACTAAGCAATGGAGAACATATTAATCGATCATGGTTAGTGTATTCAAAAGAAAAAGATTTTGTATTTTGTTTCTGCTGTAAGTTGTTTTCCTGTAATAAAATGTCACTCACTACTGATGGCTATAATGATTGGGGTCATTTGTAAGTGTATCTTAATGAACACGAAAAATCTAAAAACCACTTGGAGTCCCATACAAAGTGGATTGAATTATCGTCCAGGCTTAAATCAGTACAGACAATTGATTCAATGCAACACAAGTTATTAAATTCAGAAGTTCGACACTGGAGGAGCATAATAGAACGCCTAATTGCTATTGTCCAGTTCTTGAGCCAACAATGCTTGCCATTTCGTGGAACATTTGATAAATTATATGACCCTAACAATGGAAATTTTTTAAAGCTTGTTGAACTGATTGCCAGATTTGATAGTGCTTTGTGTGAACATTTAATGAGAGTAGCTTGTGGATCGACCCAACATTACCTTGGCAAAAACATTCAAAATGAATTTATTGCTCTTCTCTCTGGAACCAAAAAAAAAAAAGAAAAATAATTTCTATGGTGGAAAAAGCTAAATATTATAGCAGAGTTGCAGACTGTACTCCCGATGTAAGTCACATTGAACAATTAACACTAATTGTAAGATTTGTTAATACGAATCCAGATGATATCAACATTCATGAGCATTTTCTTGGTTTCATTGCTGTAGAAGCCACTACATGCTCAGCGTTAACCGAATGCATTCTAAGAAAATTGTCAGACATGGATATTCCAATCGTAAACATGCGTGGCCAGGGGTATGACAATGGATCAAATATAAAAGGAAAACATTCAGGAGTTCAACAACGTATTTGGGACTTGAACCCGAGAGCTTTTTATATCCCTTGCTGTTCTCATTCTCTCAACTTGGTGGTCAATGATGCCGCGATGTCATCTAGAGAAAGGGTTTTATTTTTTGAAACGGTTCAGAAATTGTATTTGTTTTTATCAGCGTCAACACTGCGTTGGGGAATCCTTAAGAAACATATTACAACTCTAACGCCCAAGCCACTAAGTACAACTCGCTGGGAATCTAGAATCGAGGCCATTCGTCCTTTAAGATATTATATTGAGGAATTTCATGATGCATTGATAGAAATTGCTGATGACAAGTCAGTAGACAAAATGGCGAGACATGAAGCTGAAACCCTTGCCCTAAAACTCAGAGATTTTAAATTTGTATGTTGTCTGGCTATATGGCACTATGTTTTAAACGAAATTAATGTTGCTAGTAAACTGTTGCAAAGCATAAAAATGGAATTGACTAGTGCCATAACAACTTTGAGAAATGTTCTCCAACAATTTCAGAAATGATGAATTATTTCAAAATTTTCTTGTTGATGCTACAACATTAGCTGAGAAAGTTGAAGCTGATCCTGATTTGATACCAACGTTTGAATGTACTAGAGTGCGTCGGCAGAAAAAGCAACACAACTATGAAAGCAAGAGATGAACCTATTTTGGATCCCAAAACTAAATTCAAAATTGAATTTTTCTTTTTTATTATTGATGTTGCAACCAAATCTATTGAAGAAAGGTTCGAGCAATTGGAACATCACAGTTCACATTTTTCCTTTTTATATAACATCCCTAAATTGAAATCTGAGACGACAAATGAGCTCTTAAACAAATGTAGAAACCTAGAAGGCGTTTTAACACATCAAGAAAATAGAGACATTGATGCCACTGAGCTATGTGATGAACTGAAAGTAGTATCCAAATTAGTACCAGAAAATCAATTGAAGTTCTTCGTTATATTATTGAAAATAACATTGCTCCTAATGTCGCTATAGCCTTAGGAATATTACTAACTTTGCCTGTAACGGTAGCAAGTGGTGAGCGTAGTTTTTCAAAACTGAAGCTTATTAAAACTTCTTTACGCTCAACAATGGCCGGAAACTAGGTTGGAAGGACTTGCCATGATTTCAATTGAACATGAAATCGGTCAAAAATTAGACTACGCAGACCTTATTTCTGATTTTGCAAATATGAAAGCAAGAAAAGTTTTTTTTTAAGCAGTAGATACTTCAAACAATATAAATTCAAATAATGTGAAGATAGTGCTAAAAACTATAACATGTACATACTATAGTTAAGTGTTTGTGACTCAACAGTTCATTGTTCCACATGAGAAGAGCATCCCCTATATGTAAGTAATGTAACTACATTTATTTCATATAATTGTTTCTAATAAAGTCAATGGTTCATTTTATGACTATACAGTATTTTCATCAATTTATCAATACATTATTATTAATGGTACTATTTAAAATTAGGCTTATGGTCATGAAATTAATGTTGAAGCTTGTTTAACATAATGGTTTAAAAAATTTCAAACGTTAATTTGAGGTTGGGCTGGGGCGGCAAGGTATGGTATTGCATGGGGCGGCAAAATTCCTAGGGCCGGCCCTGTGTCTGCTAATAAAAAACACAAAAAATACATATTAAATGTTGATCTTATAAGATAATTTTGGAAACTAGATCCCTAAACAGAAAACGTAGAGTGCGACGATTACAAAAAATAATTTTAGAAGTGAATCATTGCAACATAACAGGCAACCAACCCACTCGGAACACGCATGGATTCGCACGTGCGTAATGAAACATTTCATAACACGAGTTTGGTGACACGCTTTTGGAAGTCAGAAAGCTCAGGTTTGGAGAATAAAAAATCTGGTGCTGTGAAAGGCGATCAGACATTAACAAAATATTTGTGCGACTTCCTGGAAGATGTTTGAGAGCTAATTGTGTGTATCCCACAATATTTTTTGCAATTGATGATTCAAAAACGTAGAAGAGATGAATTTTTTTTCCCTAACATTTCTTTTTTGAACAGATAACTTTCCTAAATATATTTTAATTTGTGGAAACATTACTTAATCATTTTCGGTTCAATAATAAACTTGTGAAAGCTAAACTGTATTTCGGTTAATTACAATCTGTATTGTTTTCATTTCATGTTGCTTCATCTTCTGCTTAGGTTATTTGCTTCCTTGATCTTCTTTACAATTTTCTTCACTTTCTGTTAGTGGCCTTCATCTTCTCTTCTTCATATCTGTCTTTTTCATTCATAGTAACTTCCTGTTTGCTTCTATTTCCGCTATTCTCCTCCTTCTTCTTTCTCATCTTCTTCTTTCTCTTCTTCGTCTTCTTCTTCTACCTATCTTCTTCCTCCTCTTCATCTAATGGTAAACTGTAATTATGGGTACCATGATAGCACTCCACTGTTGACAATCAAAATGATACTTTCTATCCCTGCAGCTGTAAAAGATTACAGAACAGTAAATGCCAGAAAATGTGTGTTGTTGTTTAAAATAACTAAATAAAAGGTAATCGGTAAGCATTCGAAGAAATAAAGAAAGGAAGCCACAGGGTGCCATCGCTTGGCTGCAAAAGTGAACAGTATATGACTCTAAATAAAATTCATAGCTGGGGATAGTCACGACACTACATGCAGCTATGGAATATCGAACAAAGAACGAGGCTCACTTCTACGTTCTCTATCACCTCAATTACTGTCATATTCACAAATAAACAACAAATAACACTCAAGATAACAACCGTAATATTGTGTCTTGCATAGTATAGAGGGGACGCCACTGTTTTCATGGTCCCTGGTTCAAATTTCATTGTCGAAGACTAGGTTATGCCGACGCCACTGTTTGCATGGTCCCTGGTTCAAATTTCATTGTCGAAGACTAGGTTATGCCGACGCCACTGTTTGCATGGTCCCTGGTTCAAATTTCGCACGAAAGTGAGAGAGGCTGCAGAAACTGCACATGGAATTATCATATCAAAACAATTATCATAATTATTTTCTGTATCCGCTCATAATGGAGCATGGAGATCTACAGTAGCTGGTCTTCCTTTCAGGAAGCCCACACCAATCATTCACATGCTCTTACAGCCGTGGTGTCTGTAGTAAAATCATCATTAAGCATTTCGTACAAGAAAACTAATTTGAAGTTGTGAATGGGGATGGCAAATTGATCATGTAAAACAAATTGCCACCACTACAGAAGCATATGAATGCTTGATGCAGGCTCTCTGTAAGTGATGGCTCCATAGGGGCGCAAACGAATATGATGCTGGTGGTGATATACATTACGCGATACTGAATCTACTGTTTTATTTGCATAACGTATCCCTTCGGAGTCAAAACGGGAATTCCCAAACTAATGTGGTACTTAAAGAAGCGTAAACATCTAGTTAATGCAACATTTCGCACTTGCGTGCTGAACTTATAAACTTAATTAGCACGGATGTAATACATGCCAGGCAGGCTGAGCACCTGGGCCAAATTTGTTGTTATGAAAATCGGAAGACGTTGACCGTGATGATATTTACATGTTGAAAGTAGATAGTAAAGGCACAGTATATTATAGACACTGGACGAGCCACAGGTATTTACAATCGTGTTTGCATTATGGAAGAAAGTATTTCAGTGATCATCATCATCACCACCCTTCAGCTCCCTGTCGAACATAGGCTTTCAACAAAAGTATGGCAAGTCTCAGGTCAAGGTCTTTCCAGATAGATGAAGGAGACACTGGTCAGAAAAGAGAGAAAACTATTATAACTTGTCTATCTATCTGTCTGTCTATCTATCTGTCTATCTGTCTATCTGTCTGTCTACCTGTCTGTCTGTCTGTCTGTCTATCTGTCTGTCTATCTGTATCTGTATGTCTATCTATATATCTGTCTACCTGTCTATCTGTCTGTCTATCTGTCTGTCCATCTGTCTATCTATCTATCTGTCTATCTGTCTGTCTATCTATCTGTCTGTCTATCTATCTGTCTGTCTGTCTGTCTATCTGTCTATCTGTCTGTCAGTCTATCTGTTCGTCTATCTATATATCTATCTATCTATCTATCTATCTATCTATCTTTCTATCTGTCTATCTATCTATCTATCTATCTATCTATCTATCTATCTATCTATCTATCTATCTATCTATCTACCTCTCTTTCTCTCTCACTGTTATATTGTCTAGGCACAATTAACTTTCAATCTTTGCTACAAATGCCTTTAGTTTACTTATTTACTTTGTTTGCCATTTCCAGGCCTCGGTTGTATCTCTTCCTTAATTCACGCTTCATTGGGCTGGCAATCTTATACGTCAACAAATTATTACTTGGGAGCCGCTCTGGTGTAATGGTTAGCACATTGCGCTGGCGATCAGGTGTTCAAGGTTCAAGCCCGGGCGTGATCATTTGAAGGACTGTCACAGACCGGGATTTTGACTGAATAACCTGAACGCTCCTGAGATAAACCCTCTGTAGATGGAAAGAAGCGAAGCTCCTGACTAGGTTGGAAGGAAAGTCCACAGGCTTTCCAGCCTCGCAATGTCATGGCATAGGGCCGAACGGCTGAAAGCCCAAGTACCGCTGGTTAAAAAAAAAAAATATTACATAAACCGACGCTGCAGGAATGGTTGAATGCATTAGTGCTGGCATCCTGCCAGCAGACCGGTCACGATGGTGGTTTTACGCTCCATATTCAGCGAAACTTAACAACGATGATGATTATATTGATGAAAACCCACAGGTGAAACAAGTGCACACGATAAAATTAAATCTGGTTGCGCAGTACCTGTCCACGCAATGCGTTGTTCATATTCCACAAACGCGAACATACCCATTACGTGATCACCCGTGGAGATCGATTCTGGTACCTGCATGCTTCAAATGTAATTTTATTCTTTTAAGAAAGACTGTTTTTCTAGAACATTCATCATTTTAATGACAGTTATAATGAGTTAATTTTAAACAGCACTGGAAGAACAAAAGACAGAATAGAGACTTCATGCTGACTAGCAATAACTACGACATTGTTTTCCCCATTAATGGTTTAACAAGATAAGATAATTTCTTTCCCCAAGTGGGCTTGTGCAAATATTAGTTGACAATAATTGGTAGCAATCTGGAGCAAGAAATTCATGCTGAGTTTTTGTATTTTCTTTTTTACGTCCATACTTCTCAGACTTCTTCATTTAGTGTTCTGTATCTTCACTTCTTTGTCATCTTGTATTCTTCTTTTGTCCTTTCTTCTTAATGCAAATTTCTTTACCCTGATGAAATAAAGAATTTTTGTGTTCGTTCCTTCATTTTTAGATCAAAATCTTTAATTAAATTCTTCATTTTTGTATGAAATTTTACTGGCCTTAATTTTTTAAAATTTTGTCTAACGTGTTTCCTCTCAATCGTATTTTTTGTTTCCTTTTTTGTTTTACCCCACTTGATTCTTCTTCTGTTTTAACTGAAATCGGCTGCTTCTTCTAGTTAGTGGTCAATTATTGTTTTTTTGTTCCCCACTCCAATATTTCCCGTTTTGTCTAGCGTTTTAATTTTTAACTCGCCACAATTATTTTTCCTCTCACCTACTTACTGTGACCAATCATTAAATGGATAACTTTTATCAAAACATCAAATTTAGTTTCCTATTTTTTTTTTTTTTTTTTTTAATTTTATTTTTGTATGTTACTTCAGTGTTCAGTCGTACACCTTTTTGTCGTGTCTTTTTTCTCGCTCTGTCTTTTCTATTCTCTCCATCTTGAATGTTCTCATCATACGATTCTTGATCATTTGTATCCCTCTTCAGTTTATAATTCGTCCAAAGCGTACAAATGAGTAAGTCTTTGGGGAATAATCGACGGTTTTTTTCTTTAATGGTCACACTACACTTTATCACATCTTAATATTTAGGTCATTATTTTCTTAAAATTGGGAGTTTGTGCGTCAGGTGTGTGCTGATGTTATTAACTTCAAAAACAGGTACGGTTGTAGATACAAGTACACTCTACTTCACTCTATAATCGACATTTTCATTTTTCGCTCCTTGTAGTCTATGAAGTACACGCAAATACGTTATATGTACATGTATGGAACTCCAGTAAAACTTGTAAGGCAATAAATATATAAATTTACAAAGAAAATGGTATGAAATAAGTTTTACAAATTAACGGTACACAGGAAACACAGGACGATTCGGGACTCACCCTTCGTCGGCCACACAATCGATAAAGACAAGAAATATAAACAGGTGAAAAGACAAATACTATAGACGCTGCAAACACGTAAAATGGATGAGAAACACAGATAAGATGAACAATACAGACAGATAAAAGAGATAAAAACATACAATCAGAAAAAAAGAAATATCAAGACAAGAAATTAAACAATCAACGAAAGTCAAAAGGAGAAAATTAAGAATCCTGCTGAAAGATAAGTAGAACCATTAAATAACACATAAGGAAGGGAAACCCGAGGCCTGTAAACAGTAAATTAATATGAGACAAACATAAAGGTATGTTATCAGGCACTCGTAGGAAATAAAGAAGTAGAACACTAGACAACAGAAAAACAACAGACATGAGTGGCTTACCCAGGATTTGAACCCTGGACCTTCCGTGCGACAACCCCGCCTAGCTATGCAAGCGAATCACACTATCCTCTCTGCCATCTACGCATCATGAAGAGACGCATACCGTAACGACATTTTTTTTTTTTAATGTATATAAATACTTGTTGGCGCCTCACATATTTCTTTCTGCTAACATTCTTATACAAAATATGGCTTCTTTCAAACAATAAACGTTTCTTCATGAATTACGTTGTTTAGTCCACTTTTTATCTAAGCAGTAACTTAAGTGTATGACTCACCAGGCTGATTGCTATAAAGTCTACACATGACAACATCCTAGCTTTATTATTTTTTTTTTGGGGGGGGGGGGGGGGGGGGAACAAATAAAGTCTGACGTCTTCAGGTCATGTGGTATGTATCCTGCACCATAAATGTCGCGACACGGGTATATGTAGTTTAATCTGTACTTGTCTTCAATGGCTTCTATAATTTCTATTTTTCAAGTTGATCGTGCTTGCTGATTTCCCTTTCCTCGTCTTATTTACCTTGGGGAGAGCTAAAGGGTACTGGTTGATTGATTGATTGATTGATTGATTGATTGATTGATTGATTGATTGATTGACATGGAAAATACACAGGACCTTCTTCTTTGAAGTCTCAAATAACATTCAAGTCCTTTTTTGTTTTTCATAATATTCTTGTGTCTTAAAAATCAATATCTAAATACTACTTAAACCTTACTTACTTAGTCGTTCCCCTTCTACCGTGAGGTGTAGAGGTTACTACCTAAACCACATAATGTAATGATGGGGGCTCTCAGGTAACTGCTAAAGATAGACGTTCGAATGTATAAGGTTTGGTTTGGTTTTAAGGGCAATCTTCATTGCACACGGACAACTCCATCAGTGTTCAAATCTCCTCCCTTAGATCACACAATGAGGATCTGAGCACAGTGCACAAACTCCGTAGCACCGGCGAGAATCCCAATGTGTGTATATATGAATCACACATTCTATAAATATGTTTGTGGTCGGTAGGTTTCTATTTTTTAAATTTTTGCCAGGGCAGCGGCCTTATGGCCTACTCTTTAAGAGTTGTTTTCAAAACTGCCGTGCGGGATGTTGTCTCGTGAGCATCTTAGGGGGGGAGGGACTTGACTGCAGGAGGTTGTTTTGCCCCTTGATCCGAGGAAAGGGTGACCATCCGATGGTCAGTGATATGATTTTTGTACGCACGGGGAAGTATGGTCATTTTGTTTCACTGGTTTTGAAAAAACACGCGAGTGTTGGTGGGTGATCGGCGTTATGTTTTGTGGTCCATATCGGAAGGGGGAGTTCCTCGTCCCTCACTTCATCTGGAATTGATGGCCGGTACCTAGATGATCGAGGCGGGAGGTTCCTGGGTAGCCACTCCGACCCCTGTTAAAGTGGTATAAAACTTTTAGGTCTGGGTATGTAAGTGGAGTAAGTCATTGGTTGCTGTCAGTTAGAGATGGTTGTTAGTGACAGGTGTGGGCATCTTGGAGTAGATTGTGCTTGGATGTTTTTGTTGTTGTATCTACATATGAATAATTTTGTGTGGTTGTAAGGACAGATGTCAGGTTGATTAAGGGGGATGTATTGTCTGCTGACAGACGTGTTTGGTGGGATGTCATGAAGAATTGTGTTTGACCCATGCCGGTTAAAGGGTGCAGTATTGGGACAGGGTGGTAGGGATTATGAGGCAGGTTGTCGGGGTATTTTTTGGAGCGGGAGAGGAGAGGGAAATCAAAATTGGGTCTTTTTCTTGGTTTGGCGGGTTCTCCCGGATAGGAAGTGGGCAGTTATCCTTGAGGACAAGGTAAAATGAGGTGGGCGAACGAGGGAGGTTGGGTATCTGGCGAACCCCGTATCCAAGATGGAGCCCCCAATACCGTTGACAGGAATGGCAGTGGGTGTTAGGGGTGGTCATTTAGACGTTGGGGGTTTGGGTCTACTGTGAGGGTAAATTTAGCGGTCGCCGCTTATGTTCGGTACTTCTTACTTGGAAAGATCCACAATAGGCTCGGTTCGCGGCATAGTCCATAAAGATGGCCAGTCAGATGTTGTTTGGGGATTCAAACATAATAATTTTGTTCAGTAATCCGTGCCGTGATGGGGTGGATTGGTGGTTTTAGGAGGGGAAGGTGTCAGGTAGTCGGTGAGAACTGGGGTTGAGGGTAAGGGTTGGCTATTCGGATACTACTTCGGATTTGGTTTCGTTATCCGGTGATGGGTTGCGTAGACGAAGAAGTACGGTGGTATGAAGTGCACATTCTGGGTTCAGTGGCGTGGGTGAAGTATGCGGAGTTGGTCTATCGAGGGGAATGGGGAGTGTTAATGATGTTGGTCTTTTTGATGTGTGGGGATTTGTGACACATGGAGGGAGTCAAGATGGGTGGGGAGTGAATGATTTAGCGGAACCTTGGTGGGCAGGAACATGGTTATGAGTAGGTTGGTGAGTATCAAACTGGTGGGTGTGCGGTATGAGGGTATTTGTGGGGTTGGGGAGGTGACTAGGGTATAAAAGGCGGGTATCCGGGAGGAGCGGGGTAAAGGGAGGTTGTTTACATTGTTGGGGAGACAATTAGCAGGGGCATGGGTGGGGAGAGTTGGTTGGATGTTGGGGGGAGATGGTGGATGGTGGCGAATGGTGGTCACAAAGGTTTAGACGCCAACCCCCTGGGTCATTTGGGGGAAGCGCTGGCACGCAACGTTTGGTGTTGGGGAAGTGATGGTAATGGGGTATTGGGAGGGGTGGGTTGGGGAGGATGTTTGGGGGGTGTTAGGAGGGGCCATATTGGGGGGTAGTCAGGGTTGGGTGGTGGGGGGGATGGGTGGGAGGGTATTTGTTGGGAGGGAAGTAAATGGGACGGAATTAAATATGAAGGGTTTTGTTGAGGATATAATAAGTTATTAGGGGTGTTGGGGGGGGGGGGGTGGTGATAAGATATTGTATCAATTTTATGGGTATGGGGGGGTAATGGGTTGGTAGGGAGGTTGTTGGGTAGGGGATGTAGGTAAGGGTGCCGCGGGGTTTTGGGGGGTTGTCGAAATTGGGGGGGTTTGTAGTTATGGTGGGATGGATGGGGTTGGTTTGGGTATGGGGAGGTTTTTATTTTGGGTTGGAATCGGGCGGGGAAGGGGGGGTTGTTTTTGTTGGGGGTGGTTAGGTTTTTTGTATTATAGGGTTATGGTATAATAGATGTGGTGGAATTAGTGTGATTATAGGGTATTGGGAGGGGCTTATATATGGTTTTGGGTAGTTAGGGATTGGGGGGGGAGTATTACGGTATTTGTGGGGGGATGATTAGGGGGGTGTAATTGTTTTTGTCGGGGTTTGGGGGGTTTGGGGGATTTTTTTTTAATAATTTATTGGGTTTGTTGGTTCATGAGTGGATGGGGGGGTAAGGTGGTTAGGATTAGTGTTTTGTGGTGGGGGGGGTTTGGGTGGGGATGGGGGGGTATTAGGGGATAATTATTATGTTTTTGAGGGATAGAAAGATATGGGATTGAGTTGGATGGGGTGTTGGGGGATTGGGTGTGGTTTTAATAAGGGTGAGTAGGGGTATTGGGGGATTATGATTGACAGTTTTGATGGGTATGGGGGGGGTATTGGGGATTGGATGGGGATTGTTGGATTGTGGTAGTTGGTATGGGTTGTGTTTAGGGGATAGGGTGGGTTATGTTAGGATGGGGGATTGGATGGTTGGGGGGTTAGGATAAATGGGGAAGGGGTTGGGGGGGGTGGGGGTGAGGTGGGGGGGGGGGGGGGGGGGGGGGTTTTTAATATTTATGGGGAGGTATGGGGTACAGTTTTTGTGGAATAGGTTGTTTTAGGTGGGGGTTGGGGTTGTTGGGTGGTGGGGTTTTTGGGGGGGTTGGGTTGGGGGGTTAGGGGGGGGGGGGGGTTGGGGGGGGGGGTTGGGGGGGTGGGGTTTTTTGGGTGGGGGGGGGTGATGGGGTTTGTGGGGAAGGTGGAGGGGGGTGGGTGGATGGGTTGGGGGGGGGGGGGGGGAGGAGGGATAAAGGAAGGGGTGGGAGGGTTTGGGGGGGGGTGTTAGGGTGTTGGGGGGGGGGGGGGGGGGGGGGGGATTTGGGGGGGGGATGGTGGTATGGTGGGGGGGATTTTTTTAGGAAAGTTGGAATGGGGGGGGGGGGGGATGGGGGATTGGGGGGTAGGGTGGGGTGGGTGGGGGAAGGGGGGGGGGAGGGGGGGGGGGGAGGGGGGGGGGGGTATGGTGGGTTTTTTATGGTGTGGTGGGTGGTTGGGGGTGGGGGTGTTGTTGGTGGTGTTGAGGAGGGTGTGGGGGGGGGGGGTTGTTGGGTGGTGTAGTTTTTGGGTGTATTGGGGGGGGGGTTTTGTGGGTTGGGGACTTATGTTTGGGGGTTATTTTTGTATGTGGTTTGGGTTAGGATTTTTTTGTTGTGGTTTTTGGTTTATGGTTTTTTTAATGGTTGGGTGAATATTTTGATGTTGGGTTTTGGATTAAGGTTATTGGTGGTGGGAATTTTGGGAAGTTTGGGGTTTTGGGGGGTGGGTGTTATTGGGGTTTGGGTGTGTATTTAGAAAAATTTGTGTGGGGGGGGGGGGGTTGGGATGGATTTGGGATTGGGGGTTGGTGTTTTTAGGGGGTTTGGGGTTTTGGGGGGGGGTGAGGGGGGAATTTTTTATTGGGGGGGGGGGGTGGGGTTTTGGTGGTTTGGGGGGGTTTGTGGGGGGGCGGGGGGGGGGGGGGGGAGGGGTGGGGGGGGGGGGGGGGGGATGCGGGGGGGTGGGGGGGGTGGGGGGGGGTGGGGGGGTGGGGGGGAGGGTGGGGCGGGGGCGGGGGGGGGGGGTGGGTGTGGGGGGGGGGGGGTTGGTTTTTTTTTTGGTGATTAGGTTTGGGGGTTGAAGGGGGGGGGATTTTGGGGTGTGGGGGTTTTTTTTGTGGGGTTTGGTTTTAGGGGGAGGGGGGTTTTTTTTGGGGGGGGGGGGATGGGGGGGGGGGGTTGATTTGGGGGTTGTGATGGGGGGGGGGTTGGGGGGGTGTGGGGGGGTGGTGGGGGGGTGTTGGGGGGGGGGGTTTGGGGGGTTGGGGGGGGGTGTTTTTTTTGTTTGTTTTTTGGGTGGGTTGGGGGGGTGGGGGGGTGTAGGTTATTGGGGTTGTTTGGGGGTATTGGGGGGGGGTGGGGGGGAGGGGGTGTTGGGGGGGGTGGGGAGGTATTTGGGGGGGGGTTTGGGGGTTTTTGGGGGGGGGTAGGGGAAGGGTTTTGTGGTAGGTGATGTGGTTGTGTGTGTGTTTTTTGGGGTTTTGGGAAGTTAGGTTTTTGTTTTTGGGGGGTTAGTGGTAGGGGGGTTAGGGGGGGGGTATGGGTATAATAGAATGTGTAGGGTGTAGGGGGGGGGGGTAGTTGGTTTGGATTTTGGGGTTGGGTTTTGTGTGGGAGGTGGGGGGGGGTATTTTTGGGGGGTATGGGGTTTTTGGGGGTTGTTTTGGATGGGGGTTTTGTTATGTGTTTTGAAATGGGGGGGGTGGGGTGGGTTTGGGGTTGGGGGATGAGGGGTTGTGGATTGGAGGATTGGTTTTGTGGATGTAGAATTGTTTGGGTTTTTTTTTGGTGGGGGGGTGGTTGGGGGGGGGATGGGGGGGGAATAAAGATGTTGGAAAATGAGGGTGTGTGTTTTGGGTGTTGGAGTGGGGGTTTTGGGGTAAGGGGGATGAGGGTGGGGGTTTAATGTTGATGAAATTGGGATTTTTTTTTTTTGGAATTGTTTTTGATTTGGGGTTGGGGAATTGGGGTGGGGAGGGGTAATTTGTAAAATGGGTTTGTTTTAATAAATTGGGTGGGGGGGGGGTGGAGAGTAGTATTTGGGGTGTGTTGTTAGGATTTGGGGGGGGATAGGGGGGTTTGGGTTGTAGGGATTGGATTGGGGATGTGAGGGGTTACCAGTTTGGGGATATGTGGTTGTTTTGGTTGATGTTTGTGGTTTTTTTTGGGGGTTTTTGGGTGTTTAAGTGGGTTGTTGGTTGGTGTTTTATTTGTGGGTGGGGGGTTTGTGTGGGGAGGGGGTATGGGGTTTGTTTGAGTGGGTTTAAGGGGGTTTTTTTTGGGTGTAAGGGTAAATTATGGATTTTAGGGGGGGATATTATTTGTGGGGGTTGGGTGGGGTTTTTATGTTTTGATTGTGGGTTGGAGTGGGAGTGATAGGGTGGGAGGGAGGGGGGGGGGTGTTTGATTAGGTTGGAAAAATTGAGGTTATTGGTTGGTAGAATTAGATAATATTATTGGGGGGTTTTTTTTTATTTTAGGGTTATTTTGGGGGTGGGTAAAAAAGAGAAGGATAGTAAGGAGTATGGTGGAGGATGTAGGGATGGTAAAGTTATTTTATGTGGGTGTTTAAATTGGGGGGGGACATTGGGTTAATTAGGTTGATTGGTTTGATTGTATAAAATATACGGATTATGCTCTTTGGTGATTGTTGGAAATGTTATTCAAAGGACTTAAGTTTAATGGGTGAGGTGAAGGTGTTGAGGGTAGGGTATTGGATTGGTGGGTTAGGGTTGGATAATTTTTATTTGGAGTGTTGAATGGTTTATTTAGGAGGTATTTTGATGTGAGGGTATTGTGATATTGATAGGTGTTTATAAAAATTTATATGATTTTGTAAGGGAAGGGTTTAGATTTTGAATTGTACAATTAGTGGGTGTGAATTTACCAATGTCGGGTTGTTTATGTAGGATTGTATTGAAGGAGGGGTTGTTTTGGAGGTAGAATGATGATGGCCTGTTGGTTAAATGAAAAGGGATTGATTTTTGGGGAGGTAATTATAAATCGTTTAGTTTGGATTTGAGAAATGGTATAATTGGGGTTTTGGTATCTGATGTATCAACAGGATATCAATGTTAGATAATGATAAGGGTGAATTTGGGGGTGTGAGGAAGGGGTTTCTTTGGATGGACATGTTTTTTTGGAGCCATGGGGATGGTATATGGGGTGTCTTGATGTTGGGGTATTTTGTTGAAGGAGAGAGAATTTGACCTTGTAAAGTCCTTGTTTTGGAGAATTCGTGAATAGAGGGGTTGGGGGAAGTTGTAGTTTGGATTTGGGTTCTTGCAAAATTTTTCAAGAGGTCAAGTCTAGAGGTCCGAGACATGCTGCTCCTATTCAGGCTGCAGATATTCCGATTCGGCCGTTTCAGAAAATGGCTATAGACATCATTGGTCCGTTCAAGATTAAGTCAGCCAGAGGACACCAATTTATCCTCACTTGCGTGGACATGTGCACGCGTTGGCCAGAGGCTATTCCTCTGAAGAGCATATCAACTGTCGATATCGCTGATGCTCTTTGGCTCATATTTTCTCGTCTGGGATTCCCCGGAGAAATACTGTCGGACCACGGCACTCAGTTAATTTCGGACGTTATGTCTCAGGTAATGGCTACGCTAGACATTAAAGGTCTCTCAGTAGTATTTATCATCCAATGTCCAATGGATTGGTAGAACGTCTTAACAGGACACTAAAGAACTTACTTGGCAAGATAACGGAGGATCATCCGGAGGATTGGGACAGGGTTTTACCTGCAGTCCTCTTTGCCTATAGAGAAGTTCCCAACGAGCATACAGGGTTTTCTCCTTTCGAACTTGTCTTTGGTGCGCAACCGCGCGGTCCGATGTCCTTGTTACACGATTTGATAACTTCTGATAATATTGACGATGATACACAATCGTCATATGAATATGTCATTGCTCTTAGAGAAAAGATTATCGAATCGTGCAGGTTAGCAACTTCATCTTCCGAATTTGCGAAAGAAAAAGCTAGGCGATTTGCTAACAAGTAAAGACGCCTACGTCAACTTTGTCCTGGAGACAAAGCATATGTCTTACTTCCCTCAACAGAGAATAGACTTCTCATTTCATGGAAAGGTCCATACACTATAGTCTCCAAAATTTCCGATGTCGACTATATTGTCGATGTAGATGGAAGGCATAAAACCTTCCATATAAATATGCTAACAGAGTTTATTGAACGTCCAGACTATTTGCAGCCTATTTTCCAGGCGATGGACGACTCTCCAGTCCAACATGGTCACATCTCATCCCTGTCCGTTATACAGGATGAGGAAACTATTTTTTTCTGACGTTAACTTACCTCTTCCTGCGATTCCACTGAATTCAACGGAATCGTGGAGGGACGTTACAATCTCTTCGAACTTGTCTTTTGAGGAGCAACGTCAAGTATCCTCTACGCTACAATCATATCAGGATGTCCTTACCGACATTCCTGGACACACAGATGTCATAGAACATGACATCATACTTACTGATCGTAATCCGATCAGAGTAAGACCATACCCAATACCTATTCATTTTCAAGCACAAGTCGAGAAAGAATTGGATGAAATGATTCAACTGCAAATAATTGAACCATCCACTTCAGCTTATTCTTCGTCGATAGTTATTGTTCGAAAGAAAGACAATAACATACGTCTTTGCGTTGACTATCGCAAATTAAATCAAGTTACGAAGTTCGATGCTGAACCTATGCCATTATTAGATGATCTACTTATTAGACTTTCTAAAGCTAAATTCTTTACTAAACTAGACTTGTCGAAAGGTTATTGGCAAGTCCCACTGACGGAACACGCCAAACCTCTCACTGCTTTTTCGACACCTAGGGGTCTGTTTCAATGGAATTTTATGCCTTTCGGGCTTATGAACGCCCCAGCGACTTTCGTGCGCATGATGCGACGAATTCTATCAGATCGTGCAGATGTCATCGCATATTTAGACGACATCTGTCTTTTTCAGCGATACTTGGGAAGAACACTATTTGGGTCTAAAGGAATTGCTATCTACTCTACGTGAGCATAGTTTGACTGCAAAACCCTCTAAAGCTTTTGTTGGGTTTAGTGAAATTTCCTTCCTAGGTCATCGAGTTGGTCATGGTCTGTTGAAGACAGAGGACCAAAACATTTCGAAGATATTAAATATCTCGGTTCCGAAGACAAAAAAAGCAAGTGCGTAGTCTCTTGGGATTGATACAATTCTATGGAAGATTCATTGAGAATCTGTCCTCCATTATGGCACCACTTTCATCGTTATTGAAAAAAGGTTCTCCTAATATGGTGCGTTGGTCCCAGGAATGCCAATCTTCATTGGATCAGGTTAAGAATTAGTTCTCATCTCATCCTATCTTAAGACTACCAACGATTGATAAGACTTTTGTTCTTCGTAGTGATGCCTCTTCCACTGGGATTGGAGCGGCACTAATGCAGGAATATTCAGGAACTCTGCATCCTGTAATGTATATTTCTAGGAAGCTAAATGCGGCAGAAAGGAATTACTCGGTTTTAGACCGTGAATTGTTGGCTATGGTTTGGTCCATTCTTAAGCTACAAAGGTTCCTTCTGGGCGCGCATTTCTTTATGGAAACCGACCAAAAAGCTCTTACGGCTATGCAAAGTAAGGATTTGAAGAGCTCGAGATCTACTCGTTATGCTATTGCTCTTCAGCCTTTCCATTTCACGGTGCGAGCTATCCGTGGTTCGGATAATGTGATGGCGGACATATTGTCCAGATGCCCACATGATTCCAGTTAAATCTTGTGTCCTAGTTTTTCCTGATACACTTTCGGACTTAGGTCTGTCCTTAATATCCTAATATGTTGTAATACAAATGTATTTGGATGATGTTTAATTTAACAAATTTCATTTTGTCCATCCATCAGTGATATGTTGCTAATATAGCATTGTAATTCATGACATTTGTATATTGCTATAATTGTAGTATTTAGTAATGATTGATATATGATTGGTATTGCCAGCAACTTAGGTTTCTTTAATGGTACCCCCTTAGTTTGTTTGGCTTAAAGGAAATATTTTCTCCTATGTTGGGAGATGATTTGTATCCTCTTCAGACGCTTTGTTTATACGTCAATTGTACCTGATATTAGGTTCATTTTTTCATGAGCACATAAGTGATACTTGTGCAATCTTGCTCATGGACATGTTAAAAAAAAAAAAATTTCATTTTTTTTACAGGGGGGTTGTAGTAATATGTTGCTCTCATTTTTGACGGAGTCATCTGTCAAGTTATTTGCTTATGTTTTTATCATAAGAATAATTGTGTCTTTACCTGCGATGTCAGGTTGATTAGGGGTTGTCTTCCCTTGTTTATTCATTCATTGTGTTTGACCTTTAGGGTCAAATGTAGACAGTTCGGGCGTATGCCCATGGGCAGGTTTTTTTAAGCGGGAGTTGAGTTAGACTTCCGGCAAGCCGGGGAGTGTCCTGGTTTCTGAAGGGACGAGAGTCCATTGTGTTTTTCGGGGAGAATCTTCGAAGTGACTGCACTGGCAGTTTTCCCCAGTGAATCTCTGTGCGTTGGAATGACAGCAGAGTTCCTTGTTAAGTTCTGTGGATTCGGTTACAGGTAATACCGACTTTTTCCATTACTATGCTTTCGGTGGCAGAACATGTTAGAAGATTGCCTAGTCTGTGAACTGCAGCTCACCGGTCCTCCATTTCAGAATGTAACCGCATATTTTAGCAGTAACCTCTTCTGTATCGGTTCCAACTTGACTGCAAACCACCAACTGATACAAACTAGATTTGCTGATGGTTCTGTCTGAATGTTATATGCATAACGTTAGTGTTATTAATGTTATTAAGGCCTTTGAAACCACCGCTGATAACGGCGCTAAGTCTAAATGTTATATAATCTGTTTACACCCACTGTTGCGAGTGTAGTGGTTTGGTCTATATCATCGCCACACAGGCTAATTCAATATTTGTGTGCTGCTGTCCTGTCACTGTGTCTGGAATGTTGACCTGGGTGTGTGTTGATATGTTCGCACACCACAGTGCGTACGTAAGAGTACATGCAGGAGTCAAAAAGGGTTGCAAACGACTGGAACAGTTCGCTACTGTTTATTCCGTTACAACACAGACACGATGACATAAATGACACACATTCGACAGCAAAACACGAATCATATAATATAATACTGCATTGAATATATATAATACGGCCTGTCCACATCCTGGCCTATAATAATCTTCATATGGCCTAAACAGTACTGCATTACTCAATAAAGCCTGCAACACACGGCAGCTATAATAATCTTCATATGGCCTAAACAGTACTCCATTACTCCATAAAGCCTACAACACACGGCAGCTATAATAATCTTCATATGGCCTAAACAGCACTGCATTACTCAATAAAGCCTGCAACACACGGCAGCTATAATAATCTTCATATGGCCTAAACAGTACTCCATTACTCCATAAAGCCTGCAACACACGGCAGCTATAATAATCTTCATATGGCCTAAACAGTACTCCATTACTCCATAAAGCCTGCAACACACGGCAGCTATAATAATCTTCATATGGCCTAAACAGTACTCCATTACTCCATAAAGCCTGCAACACACGGCAGCTATAATAATCTTCATATGGCCTAAACAGTACTCCATTACTCCATAAAGCCTGCAACACACGGCAGCTATAATAATCTTCATATGGCCTAAACAAAACTTCACTGCAGTTTATCACATAGGCTGTACACACAGCGAAATATATAAGTCGACATTTTCTCAAATCCTACGTAGGCATACATTATCCAAAAAACACTGGGACTCGACCTACACGGTCCACGCCCAAAACACAACTCCCTAAATCACACACTAGTCCCGCCAAAAAACCAGTCACGAGATTCGGTTGTCTTGAACACCGCTCTCGATAACACATGCAGACTAGCTGCGGGCTATTCACATGACTCAAAACAGTACAGAATAAATACATTAAACAGCGTTCACACGCTTATCTGTACTCTGTCCCCCGAAAAATAGGAAAAGATAATTCTATCCTAAAGTCAAACAAGGATCCGCTTAATCAAGCGTTGCAACTCGAAATTTAATTTGTTCAAAACATTCTAAAGATTACTTCCCCTTCCATAAGTTCCACTTGCAACAGTTACCACCCGCTCCGGGAAAAAAAATGATTCTATCATTTTTTTTTTTAAAATTAACTCCCAAAAACGAAAAATTTAGAAGACAATTAAGCTCTAACGTATGCCTACAAAAATATCTTATTTTAAATCAAATTATATCTACAACAAATATCAGCATTAAAGTGTAAAGTAGCAATTAAAGCATACAGCATAATCAGCTAAGTATAAAAAGTAATTAGCTAAATATACAAATATGATGAGTTCCAAAATTAAGTTACGTATATTTAGTACAAACCAAACTGACAACAACCGATCGAAAAAGAAAACACAAGATCAATCAAAAGAAGAATGATCTGTAAAAAAAAGTAAGAACTCAACAATACTATATACTCATAATTAAGTTGGACAATTACATGTAAAATAAATACAACTATCATAAGTAGATATGTTATATCAAGTCATATAACCATTCCAACAATACAAAGAATAGAGGTATAAGTGTTGAAAGAAGACAAAGTATACAAATAGAATCAAGTAAAACGAAGATGAGGTACGAAAGTATAAACAAGATATGAAATCCATACCGAAAAGACAACAGAAAAGAAGGAATGAAATGAAGAATAGTTACCAAAGACAGATAGAAAGCAAAGGCACGAACACAAAATATCAAAGTATATCTATACTAATACCACCAAAAAATAATTTACAACTAAACAAAACGTAATAAGTAATTTAACCAAGTTACAAGAGTTATACAAAACGAAAATAAATAAATTATAGGTATCGAACAAACAAGTAATAGCATTACTATAACTAATACGACCAACGCACAATCAAGCGCTAAAAATAAAAAATACATCATAATAAAAAACAACTTTTTACAAGAACTAATCAAACTACATATCAATGATATCACGAAGTCAAATGCTGGGCACACCCAACAAAAAATTACAATGCCAAAAAAAAAAAATCATTTTTTTCAACAGTACCGTACAAACATATTTTTTTTCTCGATAAGTTACATAAAAACAGTATTTAATTTTTAAGTAATTCAGTAATACTTTAAGTAAAGCCTAATAATGAAATCAATATTTTAACAAAATGAGTGAAATATAAAACAAAAATCCTATCTCGAAGAAACCTTGAAATCAACACATGTAAATTTAATTGATCCTTTAAGTTCTTTCTGCTGACAAGTACGTTCAGCTCAGTAAAATGCTATTTAGCTATAACTCTATCTCTTACTCAAATCGATAAGATATACATTATAAATAAATCTACACTTTGTTATTACTATGAAATATAAAAAAGGTTCTATAAAAATATCTACAAAAATAAGTTTTTTTTTTTTTTAAATAATCTGCTAGGAAAATAATCTGCATGCCTGACTGGCAAGAAAATCAAGTTCTGGAAAATCGAAGTTTCACAAAAAGTTAACAAATCCAAATACAAGATCATGTATGATACATGCAAGCTATTTTCAAAATTACATTTCACAACATACCAGATAATACACATCTTCTCTGTATGTTCTATATATTAATTAATCATGACATCAAAACATGAGAAAAATATAAATTAAGTGAATAACGAACACTCAGGACTATCTAAAAGTAACCACTACATCAACACAATAAATGAGTTTGTGCAATCTCATCATGTACAAAACTATCCTAAACAACACAGTTGCAAAAATTCTAAGTTGAACAGAGTAGTATAAAGGATAATAATTACATACTACACATTATCAACACAATAATATATAAATAGCATAAAAATGTATTAATACATCATCAAAATACAGACATATAAATAACAATAAAAAATTATGGCAATCAAATGATGCATAGAAATAATCATTACAACAAAATTATATGTTATTTCAAAACAACAACATGTCATGTACTAATATAGAATACAAAAATATTTACTATCTTCACATAAAAAAAAAAATAAATCAGACGCGAAGTCTCCCACTCTCTTGTAAACATGCTTGACCTTCAGAAAGCAACCCCTCAGATTTTAGTTTGACGCTGACAGGTTTCGGTTGACTACTCGAGCGGAAAGTTGACTCACATTTCTGACCGTCAATATGTCACAGAAGCCTTGACTCTTATCGCAACGTAGCTTCTGTCAACAAATACAAATAAAATTTCCATTTTACTCAATAGTGAAATTTAATGAAAAAAACGTAGAAATCACGTTTACAATTACCCAACACCGGCTTGTGTAAAAACCCGGTCTCTTCACGATGTCACTAGCTCTCTCTATCACATGTAGATATCATAGAATTCTTGGGGACAACATGACCGACCTTGAATGTCGCCGCTGCCTTACGCTGAAACAAAGTCTCACATTCACAACAACAAGTAGAGTAAGCAATAGTATTCAAGCATCCACTGTTATTTTTACTCTGTTTACTTTGATTATAAATGACTCTGGGCTCATGTTGAACAAAATTAGCACAATTGCGCTTATTATTTGATCTATAATCAAAATACTTATTATTACCGTTGCCTTGTTTACAAATAATCACTTTAGTCTTTTGTTGCGGAACATTATTCTGGTGATGTAAAGCAACATTTGAAAAGCCATTATCTCTATTATACTTTCCAACATTCTTACAATCAAAACTTTGAGATTTGTTAAATTGTCTACAGTATCTAGGAGAAGGAAAATTATTATTTACTGATCTCCCTTGGTAATGTTTAATCTTGGGGTTATCTCTCTTACTAGAACTGTTTTTCTTTTCCCCTATGGGAATATATTTACCAATAGTTTCAAACTGACTGTGCTGAGTTTGATAACTGCCAGAAACAATAGTATCTCTATTGTTCCGCATATGGGTTTCATCTTTGGAACAAGTAGTAATAGCCTCAACACCCGCTATTAATTTCTGAGTATTTTCAGTAGTAGAGAAATATTTGCTCTTATGAGTCTTGACCTGAAATTTATCACCCTTCTTTTCCTGACCAACAGAACTGGCTGTTACACAAGAATCTTTGTTGGTCTGACGCCAAGAATTATTACTGGAACTATCAGTAATATTAGAACTTTTAAAGTTGTATTTACCACGAAAAGATCTGTCTTTACCATGAATGACCTCTCTCTGAGCAATTTTCTGTCTATCATTGTCAACATTGACAGCAGAGCACCTTTTGTTTTTCAAAACCATATCTAGTAAGCCATATATTCTGTCCCTTGCTTCTGCAATTTCATTATTTTTAAGTGAAATCTCTTCACTTAACCTTTTATTTAACTCCTTAACAGCCAAAACTTTGTCGCTTTCTTCTGCTAGCAAATTTTCAATTTTAGCGACCTTCTGTTTCTCCATAGTTAACTCTTCTAATTTCACCTTTTCATCCTTTTCTTTGCTTGCTCTCGTCTGTCGCGCTAGTTTCCTCAATCTCATCTTTTGAACCTCTTCTATCTGTGGCTGAAGTCGAGCCACTTGAGCCTGAAGTCCTTGTATTTGAGCAGCTTGTGCCTTTAACTCATTCATATTCTCCGAGGATACATTACTCTTTTCTTTCAGTTGGCGACTGAGAATATCATTGTCATCCAACACATCCTGAAGCATATCTTTATAAGTCTTCTCACAGACATTTCTCTCAACCTTCAATTTCTCATACATCTCTTTCTGTTCTTGAAGTTCCCGCGTGAGATTACCTATCTGAGTTTCCAAGTCTTGGACTTTGCTTAAAGCTGAATTTAATGTAGCTTGTGCACTAGAAAGTTCTGAGTTTGATTCAAGTATCTCACTTTTAAGCTTATACACAGTTGCCTGTAGTTCGCTCTCTTTAGCAACACCTTCTAGGAAATTCTCCCTTTGCTGTAGAGCACTCTGTTTGTTTACTTTTGCTTGTTTCTCAATTCTCAATTCCCTTTCCTGCTCATCAGATGTATGGTTGTGGATTATTTTGAACATGCTTTGCATTATATGTCCGTGTTCAAGTTCAATATACTGTTGTAAAAACACACGAAGGTGCCGTAGCAAATTCACCAAATCCTTGGCCATTACCAAATTGCAAACAAACTTAAAGTTGTGTTCAGCAAATAACTCCAGGGATGTTGACACATTAATCAAAAAATCATCCATTATCCATTCTCCAAGTCGTGCACCTCTCAATCCCTTACCATCTCTACCTACCACCAATGCAGACTCCAACATAGGCCTTATATCTGTAGGGTACATATCACGATCCATGGTGATTCACTTACTTAATCAACTATATATAGTAGTCACTTATAGTTATGACAAATTACTGTCGCAAAAGGTTTGGCAATTACCTTTCCAGCTCACAAAGTTAACTATTTGTCAAGAAATGAGCTTATTCCTCAATTCTGTATCACCAATTTACTTTTTATAGCACCTTTATCAAGTCACATCAGGAAAATCGACATATGTCAACAGCCATTAACACCTATGCATAAAATCTTAATCATATGTCAAATTAGACATAAACAACAACAACAACAGGATGAGCAATTAGGGAGGCCCAGTGACATATATGAAGTGACACAATTTACACAAGACAAAATCACTTATCTGTCAATGATCCCGCTTCTTTTCCGCCACGACACTGGATATCACATAGACTGCTAAAACCTCCACTGCGGGAAAGCACTGCAACTTGATTCGTTTCTCTTCAGGTAATTTCGTCAATATGATATGTGCTTAACAATGCACAAGTTGACAGGAACCATAATACAGCACACACTGCCCCTCTTGACTCTTCTGTAGTCTGAAATGTACACGGCAACTCCGTGTATCATAACATCTTGAACTTGTGATGGTGACAACTGGCACAGGTAACCCGAATATTGCAGGAATCCGTCACAACCCGTATAAATGCTGGTACAAATACTGTCCAAGTCTAATTGAACTTCCTTGACCACTGCAGACGTTGTTGTCGTCCATAGGCATAAAATAGGACGTCAATTGCTACTGGTGTAAAGTTGCCTTCTACCACAAATAAAGCGTGCGTTGTTTCTCAAATGCGCCACCCAGGCAGATAATATTTAGGTCACAGTTCTGAAGTACAGTAGATTCAAGCCACGCCCACATAGAGCCAACTATAACAAAGTCAAGTATTCTACACTCTTGTCCCGTGAAAGTCATATGTATTCTTTCCAACTTGTAGTGACTGATCCTCTAGATATGTTATGGTCTGGTGGACAAAATTTGATTCACTTTACCCTCTTGCTTCAAGTACATATCACTGTAGAGGTAACAATTTCTTAATCGTATACGCCACCCAGGCACATCTTAAATCATATCCAATGATACAAAACTACGCCACTTAGGCTATCGACGCGAATAGTCGTAGATGTCAGATCCTGTTAACTGAAAACCACCATAAATGTAACCGCATATTTTAGCAGTAACCTCTTCTGTATTGGTTCCAACTTGACTGCAAACCACCAACTGATACAAACTAGATTTGCTGATGGTTCTGTCTGAATGTTATATGCATAACGTTAGTGTTATTAATGTTATTAAGGCCTTTGAAACCACCGCTGATAACGGCGCTAAGTCTAAATGTTATATAATCTGTTTACACCCACTGTTGCGAGTGTAGTGGTTTGGTCTATATCATCGCCACACAGGCTAATTCAATATTTGTGTGCTGCTGTCATGTCACTGTGTCTGGAATGTTGACCTGGGTGTGTGTTGATATGTTCGCACACCACAGTGCGTACGTAAGAGTACATGCAGGAGTCAAAAAGGGTTGCAAACGACTGGAACAGTTCGCTACTGTTTATTCCGTTACAACACAGACACGATGACATAAATGACACATGAATATATATAATACGGCCTGTCCACATCCTGGCCTATAATAATCTTCATATGGCCTAAACAGTACTGCATTACTCAATAAAGCCTGCAACACACGGCAGCTATAATAATCTTCATATGGCCTAAACAGTACTCCATTACTCCATAAAGCCTGCAACACACGGCAGCTATAATAATCTTCATATGGCCTAAACAGTACTGCATTACTCAATAAAGCCTGCAACACACGGCAGCTATAATAATCTTCATATGGCCTAAACAGTACTCCATTACTCCATAAAGCCTGCAACACACGGCAGCTATAATAATCTTCATATGGCCTAAACAGTACTCCATTTCTCCATAAAGCCTGCAACACACGGCAGCTATAATAATCTTCATATGGCCTAAACAGTACTCCATTACTCCATAAAGCCTGCAACACACGGCAGCTATAATAATCTTCATATGGCCTAAACAGTACTCCATTACTCCATAAAGCCTGCAACACACGGCAGCTATAATAATCTTCATATGGCCTAAACAGTACTCCATTACTTCATAAAGCCTGCAACACACGGCAGCTATAATAATCTTCATATGGCCTAAACAAATCTTCACTGCAGTTTATCACATAGGCTGTACACACAGCGAAATATATAAGTCGACATTTTCTCAAATCCTACGTAGGCATACATTATCCAAAAAACACTGGGACTCGACCTACACGGTCCACGCCCAAAACACAACTCCCTAAATCACACACTAGTCCCGCCAAAAAACCAGTCACGAGATTCGGTTGTCTTGAACACCGCTCTCGATAACACATGCAGACTAGCTGCGGGCTATTCACATGACTCAAAACAGTACAGAATAAATACATTAAACAGCGTTCACACGCTTATCTGTACTCTGTCCCCCGAAAAATAGGAAAAGATAATTCTATCCTAAAGTCAAACAAGTATCCGCTTAATCAAGCGTTGCAACTCGAAATTTAATTTGTTCAAAACATTCTAAAGATTACTTCCCCTTCCATAAGTTCCACTTGCAACACAGAACTTATAGGTTGTGCTCAAGGTAGCCATCCAAGACTATTAGTCTTCATACCATCCAGAAATCCAGTGACGAAGATATATTGTGGGAGCCGCAGATTGGCGGCATATTTATGTCTACAATAAGCATTACTGCAGGGTTGTTGGTAACCTGCTTATCAGAAGTACACAGCCGACGTCAGAACGAGGCCTGTGTTTTCGGCTATTATACTACAGCCTGATAATGTGCAATTGGCGGGG
This sequence comes from Oreohelix idahoensis, assembly GCA_024509875.1. Lineage (NCBI taxonomy): Eukaryota > Metazoa > Mollusca > Gastropoda > Stylommatophora > Oreohelicidae > Oreohelix > Oreohelix idahoensis. The sequence continues at coordinate 152,173 of JAMPIV010002342.1, forward strand.
AATGCCAAGTTGCACCTATGTGTCAAAGTGATTAAGGTATCTGACGCGTTTAGTCAGTGATCCCAGGGCGACGCCACGAACTGTCCTTATTGAAGAACATTGTATTGACCATGCACGGATATTCAAATGTTTACCAGCTTGCTGAATGCCTAATGTATACCTATCGATTTCCGGTCAGCATGACCTTGTTTACAATGACTGTTCCTGTTGATACCATGTGTGTTCTCGTCAATAAATGTTTTGAAACGTGTCTGCAGTGTCCAAGCATCCTTGACTACTGCATGTGAGTGTATGGGTTGCAGGGTCTACATACATACGAGCCTAAACACATTCGCGCCTTCATTCGCACCCACACTCAGTTCATCATCCGCTCGCACTACACACCTAACAACATGTATACTGTCTTGGGCCAGTGATCACCTCAACAAGAGAAAAGTACAGTTACAGTCATCCGGCAAAAAAGGGCGGAAAATAATTATATTGTGTTTGTTTCTGCTGCATGTCCTCTTTAAGGCACTAATTGTCCGGTGGTCATTTATCTGGATGCATTGGTTATTAAGCTGTTAGGCGCAACATGTCAAATATGGCATAGAAAGATGTAAAAAAAGCTAATGTATTGAAATTTGACTAATTAATTAACAGCTGCTTAATTCAAACATGTTTTGTAAATGTATGGATGTCGTTTAAAATCTCGCCTTGGTGCGAATTACAAAAACGAAAAATTCAAAATAAACTTTTTATTACTGTCTCAGAATTATTGTTTAAGGGCGTATTGACTTGAACGACTAAATTTGGTCGTGTTACTGCATATGTAACGAACTCCGTTCATTATTTACTCCTAACCTTAAATATAGGATAACTATTCATACTCACCGGGGTAGCATAGTGGTTAGTGCACTGGCTCCCTAGCTCAGTGGTCCATGGTTTCATCCCCAGATGAGGTGGAATTTTTTTAGGCCGCAAACGGCTCCTGGGTCGACCCAGCCCCAATTGGGTACCAGAGCAACTCTGGGAAGGTTAAGGCGGCCGGCGTGATGCTGACCACATCACCCCTAGTGTGCCGATGGTCAAGAAAATATGGGCCTAACACCATATTCCCAATATGCCTCAATAGGCGTGTAATGGGATCCTTTACCTTTTTTTTTTATTCATACTCACCCGAAATACAAATGCAGAAAATTCGAGAAATTGTGTCAAAAAATTAAACATCCGACATTATCAAGTAGAATAATAAAATGCGCATTATTTCCATTGGCGCGCACTTTAGTTTCCAGACCACAGTTGCGCCGTGAAAAGATTGGAAGGTCTGACGGAAAACCTTGTCAAGTGAATAAGACGTTAGCGACACGATAATTAATAAGTACATTAAGGGAAGGAGTGGGGGAATTCCCGATTGACCTCATGATATTGACAGTATTTGTGTAGAAAATAAAGGATTTTATATTTAAGAGTGTGTCAAATGGCAGTGTGTTTACAGCGCTTGTTGCTCGAGGTAAAGATACTGGGTTCGATACTAGATAGTGTGACGCTCCATTCTAACCAGCTGAAAATGGGTACCTGATTCTACGTATTGTTGAGACGGCATAGACAGCGAGGACATGAGCCTGTCACACCACCTTATAAAATTGAGACCCAGTATAACTGCACGGCCTTTTGCCACCATTTTCGTCGCAATTTTTTTACCACAGATTATTTAGACCATAGACGGGAAAAGTACAGTGTTAAAGAACGAATATTGATGTATTTTGTATTGTGGCCACTCATAGGCTATTACCATTTATTTTGCGGTAATATGTCTCTCTGGGGTAACTCATGTTTTTGCACGGGTTTTAACTTATATTGAACGCTGTATGTTTAATGCGTCACCAGTTGTTAATGACGTAACGCGTTTTGCACTAATTTATGCTAACGGCTAATATTCTTGGCCTTTCGTTACTTTAGTCTTCATAGTAAGACGTGTTTTATTCAAGCTCCAAGTATTGTGGAGGAAGAGATCTAAGTGGCATATTTAACTTCAAAGGCCGCCACTATATTATCGAAGATGATTGAGAACTTATTAAGAAGTTCCATATATTACTAAAGAAATAATTCCAGTACTTTTACATTCACGTCGTCTGGTCCATATTACTTGGGTGGTGTGCACCTCTAGTACAGCGACCAGTACTGAATTATTGAGACGAGACAGATTGAAGATTAACTACGATGTATGCCTTATATATATATATATGCCTTGACTATGAAGATGTTGTTCCTGGAGAAAATTAAATGTTGAAGATGATTTGTGGACCCTCTAAACAACGACTTGTGTTCTTCGGCCAGTGATGTCCTGTAACGACCATACCCGTCTCCATTCGTGTTCATCAGTATGATGCATGTATGTTTGTGACTTTATATTCTCACCCATACCTAACTACAAGAAGATAACCACACGTAACATACAGAGAGGCTAATTTAGATAAATCTTGGTAATGTATTCCGCGATTAAACACCTGCATAACTTGTCCATGTCTGTTGAAGTTTTTGTAGTAAAAAGTTTTTTTACGGGATGGGGTAACCAGCACCATGCCCAACCCTCCTTAGTCGCTTTTTACGACATGCCTGCAAGGGTACAGTGTTACTGTTCTTTGCTCCCCTTTCGGGCCCCGGTAACACACAGGTGAAAAAAAGGAGAAAAATGTATTGAAAAACAAGGGAGTCCAGTTTTCAATCTAAAATTCTAAACCACAGCAAGATCAAACTGGAGGATGAACATGATATGCGGATATCTCTTTCAAAAACTGTACTAAAAATGAAACTATTGATTGACAAGAAACAGAATCAATTGTTTCATTAACTTTCTTTTCTTACTGTATTCTGATAAACAGTTAACAACTTTATGACTCTAAAAAAATATAAGTTTTCTTTAAGAGACATTAATTAATCTATGTATTCATTTTCGTATGTCGTATATATGCAAGGTAAACTCTAAAATGTATAGTCTGTCATATTGAATAGGGGTACTTTAATGTTTACTAAAAGTCCAAGACTTACACGAATTCGAAATATGCGGATTGGTAGATACTTCAACGCCATTTATCAAACACTACTTTTAACATAGTAGCTTTACTACTACGTTGACGCACCTGATACTGAATAAAATTTCATTTTCCCAAAGTTGTTCTTTCATAGGCATCCCTGTCTAGCTTTAATTTTTCTTTAAAACGGACATATGTCAAAAATACATCGTATTTCAGCACTTTTTGTCCTACGTTGTTTTTCAACTTTCGCTGAAACCTTCGGAACTAATCACAGGCTAACAAAAAAAAAAAAACATTTTTTTTTCCTTTCTCTAACATTTCTATATTTTTCTGGTCAATTTTAATGCGCTGTTTTTAAATCTGCAAACAGTTTTTCTCTATCAGGTCGGGATCTCTAGAAATACGCAATTGAAGTTTTTTTAACAACGCATACAGTATTACAACATCATTCGTACAAGAAGTATAACAGTTATGTAGGCTTGAATTTCTTTGCAGTCGACTTTCGTCGGTGAATGGCATGTGGTACATCGCGATGAAGCATCCAACAATAATCGGCAAGCATGGTCACACTCCATCGTCCTTGATAACGTGACTCCATTACGGCGATATCTTGATGGAATCGTTCTCCATGTTCATCGCTGACTTCGCCAAGGTTGTCAGGGAAAAAGTCAAGATGCGAATCGAGCAAATGGATTTTGAGGGACATGTTACAGTCCATAATTCTGTAAGCATCTATGCACTGCTTAACAATATGCACATAGTCGACAGATTTGTGATTTCCCAGAAAGTTATCGAAGATCGATTTGAATGCCATCCATGCGCGAAGTTCACTACCATGTAACAAGTTCTCGAATTGTTTGTCTGCAATAACTTTCCTAATCTGAGGTCCTACAAAGAAACCTTCCTTTATCTTTGCATCGCTAACTTGCGGAAACTTTTCTCGAAGATAAGTGAAAGCTTTGCTCGTTTTATCTAACGCTTTTACGAAATTCTTCATGAGCCCCAACTTTATATGTAACGGTGATAAAATGATGCTGTCTTTGTTAACTAATGGCTCGTGTATTACATTTTTATGCCCGAACTGCATACGATCCCTGATAGGCCACACCGTTCTTGCATAATGTTCCTGTCTTTTGCGGCTGTCCCATTCACACAGGAAGCAACAAAATTTAATATACCCAGTCTGCATGCCAGTGAGAATTGCAATGACCTTTAGGTCTCCACAAATCCGCCATTGGTAGTCATTGTACATTATTTTTGCCAAAAGTATAGCCATATTGTCATAAGTTTCTTTCATATGAACAGAGTAGGCGACTGGAATTGATGAAAATAAATTTCCGTTATGCAATAACATGGCTTTTAGACTAGTCTTGGAAGAGTCGATGAAAAGTCGCCATTCGTTGACTATGTGCTCATGACCGAGGTGCACCATTAGACCGTTTACATCTTTGCAATAGTAAATGTCATCATCCATCTCAAAGTATTGAACAAGTTCTCTGTGTCTATGACGAAATTTAGATATCGGAGTATTGGGCGCTAAAAGATTCCATTCTTTGAGTCGCGAACCGAGTAATTCCGCTTGTCCTTTGGTAAGAGCGAGATCTCGTATTAGATCTGAAAGTTCTGAATGGTTAATTAAGTGAATACCATCATTCACCGGTATATAATCCGAGTCAGAATTAGTTTCTAAAACAGGTAAACTATCACTTTCTGATGGTTCATTCACGTCCAACGGATATTGTTCTGGTGGAACTAGGATCGGACACGTGATTGGATCATGAGGCACTGGTTTCGAAACCGATTCAATATTTGGATAAACCATAGACTTTCTAGTTTTAAAAGTGAAACCATGGATATTTGTCAAGCAGAAGTAGCAATCAGTAGCGTGATTTGTCGGTTCACGCCATATTACTGGCACTCCAAAAGGCATCGACTTATGCTTCGGAGATTTTCGTAACCAACCTGCCAATGTATTTGCACAAGTCGAACAAACTGCATTTGGCTTCCAAGATTTATTTGCATCATCAACTTTCGAATCGAAATAAAGTTCATATGCTTTCTTTAGTAATGGTGTAAAGTTTTTCTGGTGAACACGATCGGTAAAATACCCGCACACGTAACAGAACTGATCAGCCGAATTTCTACAACTTCTAGAAGCCATATTTCGCTCAGAATTATTTCAAAATACAGTAACTATTTGAAAAATAGCGTAACATATGTCATGCATCTTTTAGCAGTATAAAAAGTAGAATTATTTTGCATTTTATTAATATTTAATGTTATATAGTAAAAATGAAACGGAGCAAATAACTGTTTCCCAAAAATATATTTATTCACAAATATCTTAAGAACCCGATGTGATAGAGATAAACGGATTTCAAATTTGAAATCAGCGCACGAAACTGACCTAGGAACACTTATTCTTATATAAGAAAAAAAAATGTTGTTTGTCAGTGATTTGCGTAAGTCGAGGACTTAACAGTAATTACAAGTCGTCCTTTCTTCTTGCAGCGTGGAGAAAGTACGCCAACACAAACACACAAAAATGATTGTAAAGGGGGAAGTGGTAAACTGTGATTTTTTAAAAATTCAGTGGAAAGAATAGAAAATTATTTATAAATCGCAATAAAAAGACACGCAAATACCATCAAGAACTTCTTTCACTTATCTTAAATTATCTTAAAGTGACAGACAAAATAACGTAGACACGACACACATAAGCAGACACAAAGTGGTATTCAATATTAGATTACCGGTACATTAAGCCAGTTATTTGTCGCCGATAAACGTTACTTGAGCCGATTATAGAAGACTTTAAATTCAAGTATTTATGCTACATTAATTAATAGCTGACAATCTTTAGTTTAGGAGAGGGGTCGGCAACCCAAGAGCTTTTGGAATCTACTTTAATAACACTGAACCCTCTAAAGATCTACGATATATATATATATATATATATATATATATATATATATATATATATATATATATATATATATATATATATATATATATATATATATATATATATATATATATATATATATATATATATATATATATATATATATATATATATATATATATATATATATATATATATATACTGAAGCACATTAAAAACGCACCACCTGTATAATCCAGGAACAGAGTGTGAAATGTAAATATAAGTGTTTACAAGTTTACATATTTGGAATCTTTATTCATTTTCCTATGAATCCATGCTGGTCATTAATTTGTACATTTGATTGTTATGAAATTAATTGCATTCTGTGCAGGCAAGGGAGAAAAGCAAAAATACAAAAAATGCACGTGCGTTATCCTGCTGGAGAAGCTGCAAGTCTGGATAAATTGTGAACGCAGGAGCAACCAGTGCATCCAGAACCTCATCTCGATATGTCACAGCATTAACATTTCCACGGAAGACGTGAAGAGGCAAGCGATGGTGAAAACTGAATCATCCCCAAATGTGAATACTGCCACCTCCAAATCGGTTGACACAGCAATCTGCAAAGCGCTCTCCACACCGTCGCCAAATCCGCATACGTCCATCAGCAAAGGATATGTTGAATCTGCTCTCGTCTGTGAATAGGACAGCATTCCACTGCAGTCTAGTCCATCTGACATGTTGCTCTGCCCATTGCAGGCGCTGCTGACGATGTCTGTGAGTCAAGTTTGGCCCAACATAAGGTCGTCTTGCAGTAAGGCCTGTATCTCTGAGTCGTCGCATGACTGTCATTCAAGAGACTTGCCCATGTCTACCCACTATTGCTCTTGCTGTTTGACTTGCCGGGACAGTACGATTCCTTAGGTAACTCAGCACAATATGACGATCTTGCGCAGGGGTAGTAACTCGTGGTTGGCCACTCCGAAGTCTATCCCGGGCACTGCCAGTGGTTCCGTAACGTTCATTGAGACGTACAACAGTGCTGTGGTGGCAATTCATCCTTCTGGCAATGGCCCGCGAGCTCATTCCGGTCTCCAACATACCAATGGCTCGTTGGCGGTCGTTTTCAGATAGTCGTGGCATTTCAAGCACATGTACTGGGTGTTTTGTCTCAACGGCCTTTTTATACCGAGTATACTGCCACAACGTGTACACATTTTCAGGGTCATAGCTGTTGGGAATCGTGTTGCACGTGTAACTTTCATCGTTTTCATGTAGTCTGTACACAAACCCGTGGGTTGAATCATGCACTTTCCATTCCAGCAACCATTCGCTCTCTACCTCTTGGCAAACACGGGAAAAATCCATTCCCACACTTTTTTTTTCCAGCTTCTCTGCATCAGTATATATAATACTGGTGCGTTTTTAATATGCTTCAGTATATATATGTGTGTGTGTGTGCGTGTGTGAGTGTGTATGTATGTGATTTTAAGCGGGGAAGAGTGGGGATGATAAACATTACGAAGAAAAATTATCATGTTCCTATCTCATGCTGTTTACGAATATATTTTTGAAGCCAGCTCGAGTGTTTTCACTGAGAATGCTGAAAAAAAATTGTGTTTTGTCGGCGGTTACTCGTTCTAAAACTATCAACAAAGGAAAATACTAATCCTGTACAGGTGTTACAAAGGATTTTACAAAGGCGGGGTAGAGAAATAAAAAATGGCAGAAAAAAGAAACACAAATTATAAAAAATGAACATTCTTAGAGGCATATCTGGAGTCATCCTTATATGACCACCAGCTAAGCATAATGCTACAGTATTCCAACGTGGAAGTGACTCTCTGTCTGTAAGATTAATTACAAACTCATTGACTCTTGAAATCATCCACACACTTCCAGGGATCCCCCTGTGGTGAAACATGTTGAGAACCCAGCAATGAACACTAAGCTTGGAGTGGTCATTTGAGCCCCAGAAGTAACTCTGCCTTTTTACCTCGTTGGCTGAATGCAGGAGGATCCCACTATGGGCCAATGATGAGCAGGGGAAGCTGCTTAGTGGATCTGTGTGGGGTGTGGCAATACCTTGGGAAAGCAGAGAACCAGAACACATTATTTTAGCTCTGCATATATGGAGTGCCCCCCCCCACTCCCCCTTCTCCTGGATGGCAGGGAATGCAGAGTATGCCACGCGCTTCTTCCTCCTAGCTTGGGACCAGATATACTGGTTTTTTAAATGCCAGCCAAGCTGGGGAAACTGAAGCTCATGACTTCAACTCAACACGTTTCGGAATGGCAGAAAAGCCACAAGAGAAACCTAGATCTACAGTGTAGATAATACTAAGGAGTCTTTAAGTGGTATTGTCTGCAAAACAGCTGGAAGCTCAGTAGCCCTAGTTAAACAACAACAACAATATAACATGAACAGACTTTCAGAGAAAAGAAGGCATAGTCCTAACAAGGGTAGAATATGTAAAACAGAAAATAATCAAAAGCAGTGGATAAGAACTTAAAACAGACATTAAAATTCAGAAAGTATGAAGAAGTCAAAATTCAGCCTAAAAATAATGTGTACTTACTCACCAGGTGAAAATATCCACAGATAGCAGGTTCTGTCGTAATCGTACCTGCATTACCGGATGACAAATTAATAAACGTACTCGAATGAAAAGTTGAAAAATGGTAGCAAAAATTAATACGAGCTTTAAAAAAAAAAACTGATGACGCAAAAGCTACCAAACCGATTGGAAATACCTCATAAAGTTAAAAGTAATTGAAAATGGTTTAATAAACTACAAGATTCATAATAAAAAATATATAGGTACCACACTTTCAGAAGGGAAAATAACGACTATGCTGGCTAAAAAAAAAAAAAAGCCCACCAACAAATTCACAAATGTTGACGAACATAAAAATGCAGATTGGATATTGCAGTAACAGTAGCTACACTAGAAAGGAGAGAAATGCCAACAATATACATTACAAAACTAAAATGACACTCAGAGAGGCTTTCATACCACGGGTTATATAACACTTCCGTCTTCAACTGTTTGAATATATATTTTTTTTTAATAGATGCAGGAACATGTCATGTACCGTTATTGTGCTTGATATTATGTATATTCTTCTGTTTCGTCAGCGTTCAGTTTGTTAGTCATGCTAAATCTACAGACCATAAAGTCCCTAGTCTTTTCCAGGTCCATGCGGCATCCCCGTAGCTTCTGCCTCAGCTCTGCACCCTTTGTCCAGGTTTGACTTTGTAGATCACTAAAGGTTAATCAGCCTTATAGAATGTGTTCAGTGGCCTGACTGCAGTTCCCGGCATGCATATGACCAATGAAACACGGTGGGAAAAAGATGACTAATTAAAATGACAGAAACAGAAAATGCTCAAACGGCTAAGAAAACCATAGTGAAAAACTCAAATAATGTCCCTCACTGCAAGGAATCAAATGATCCCTCAAGCAGGCAACAGAAAAATGTCTGCCGTTACAGCATTGGACATGAAGAAAGCATTGAAACAACGTAATCAGGACATACAATGCAACACAAGAAATACAATACCTACGGGCAAAAGTGTAACAACAGAAGGAAACAAAAAAAATAACTGTATTAAACAAAAGGTGAAGATAAAATATGAGAAACAAAATAAAAAAGTGACATAGAAAATGTTATAACAACAGCAGAAATAACTTTACCTGATATTGAAATAGACCTAAAGGGAATAAACAAAAGAAGTTAACAAACAAGCCGAACAGTTGGAAACATGAACAGACGCTAAAGTACTAGAAAATTGCAAAACAATTACAACCGATGAAAATTACAAGAGGAAACAAAACAATTGAAGACCAAAACTTCACTAAAAAACAGTCATTAAAAATATAAACACATTAAAAAAATGTCTGTTTAAAATAAAGAAAAGTCAAGCAAATTATGCTGCAATTACTAAGAATGCTGCTGAAGAAAATTTTACAACAAAAGCAAAATAAAAATTATGAAAGATTAATACAGTTCGAATGTCTTTCAAGGATAAAAAGATGAAAAATTCATAGAGGAAAAAAACCTTTCAAAATTCGCCAAAGATTAAAAATGCAGCCAACTTTAAACTAACTGGAAAACGAAATATACCGTAGTAGAGAATAGCAACACCAGAATAATACTGTGGAATTGCAGGCATGTACAGAAGAAATGTATTAAATTTTACGTCAGTTTACAAACTCAAGAGCAATGTTCCCCGTACCCGAGACGTATCTCTGTCTGACGAGGATATTTAACAACACTCCGTACATACATCACACTTAGAAATGACGGAATATGTAATAAAGAAAATAGCTTAGCATTCTTGGCTCATCGGTGAAATTATTATTAGATCGTAGAGAGTTATATACTGATTGCACTAATGATGTGGAGGCATATGTTTTTAAAGTACTAGGGAGCCGCGCTGGTGTAATGGCTTCGGCGTTGTACTGGCGACCAGGTGTTCATGGTTCAAACCCGGGCGTCGGCGTTTGAAGAAATGTTTACGGCCGGAAATTTGACTGAATAGCCTGAACGGCTCCTGTGATAAACCCTCTGTGGATGGGAAGGAGCGAAGCTCCTGACCGGGTTGGAAGGAAAGTCCTCAGGTACCCCAGCCTCGCAATGACATGTCATTGGGCCGAAGGGCTGAAAGCCCAAGTGCCGCTGGTTAAGGAAAAAAAAAAAAAAAAAAAAAGTACTAAAAGTACTCTGTACGCAAATCAGCCACAATCTGCAACAGACGTACCTCCGAACATAGCCAAAACAAAATGGATGACACTAAACGATGCTAATTCGGATTATGTGCCCATAGACATAACAATAAAACACAAGAATAAACTAGACAAAGGAATACAAAAAAACCAACATTCCATTACTCAACAGAAAAATGTATAGCTTTCCAAAATAAAATGGAAGGAGTGAAACGAGATAAAATAGATCATGATAATATAGATACATTAGCTAAAGATCTCACAGAAGAAATTTTAATAATAGCGTGCCCGACACATACCAGCCTCAAATATACCGCCACAAATCTAAAACAACATATTATAAAAGAGAAATAAAATATTTGAACAAAAAACCCAACACACAGGTTGGACAAACACATGCAATTGCATTAAGAAAACACATACCACATAATATAGAAGAAACAGTGCTCAAGAACATTTTTAACAACACCTAGAGTAAAAAATGAAATTAATTAATTAATATACCAAACGAAAAGAAAGCTCCCTGAAAGGTTTTCTCCCAAAGCATTAATCTACTCACACACTCCATTACAGATGTGAGATAAAAAATGTACATCATTGATAGGAAAACTTATGTAATAAATAAACCTCATACAAATACACAAGAACGCACAGAATCAGACACGTAAAAAATTGTAATCCGTGCTAGATACATCAATAAAGTAAGGGCAAGCAAATGCCAGTGAGAGGGACACTCTTAACAACGCCAAAAAGGGAAGAATTAAAAACTGTATGGAGATGCTGTTGTGAAACATTGACACTTATGTTTGACACTTCTCACAGGATGAACTGACGTACATATTAACCCATCATGGATTCAAGGAAAAAACCAGAATCTGCACATTTAAAATGGATACCTTCTCCTTCCACAGGCCCGACCAACGTCCACTCTCTAACTGACGTCACGCTTTCACTCTGACGTCATCCTTAACAACGCATTTTAATTCTTTCGTAAAGTTTGCGCAACGATAATTGAAGGAACCCTATATTGGGAAAACCCGAAGTGTTCAATGATCGTGCGCAGTTCTAGAACAGATGTCTTAACAAATCTGTGAAATTGCAGTACAGAAAGTTGAAACGATCAATTAACAGGCAACTATTGTGTCAGGACCTGACATTTTAAGCTATGAAATCTTAAAAAAACGTCTGAAAAGATCAAATAAATACTTTACTACAGTCTATGACACCATGTGGAACTGCAGATTAATTACTCATTGCATGAACATTAGCAGTTGTTTCTCGGGGACTAAAGCCAGCTAATGAAGCACATAATGTTATTTCCTACAGACCAATATTTATAACATCACAGGCTAGGGTAAATAATGGTGGCCGCGGTGAATAACAAACTAATTTTCTTATGGAAAAAAAAAACAACTTACATTGCCCACCCCAATCTATTTTCAGGACAAACAGAAGCATAGTAGACCAGTTTATCAGACTTGATCTTGTAGTATAACCTTACAGTGCCCATGTTCCTGGGCAAAGCAAGGGCTCATGATAAATACTGGGAGTGAAAGTTAACGCTGAAAGTTTAAGTTTATAGAATAGATAGATACGTCAGGAAAAATGTATAATGATATAGAAGAGTTCTCACAGGACAGATTCTTTACAGTTCACGTTTATAAAGATATATGAACAACAAGATGAAATTTCCCCAAGGATCTGTACTGTCACCAACAAAACTTCCATATTGTTAATAATCTAAGAGAGGTCATCGGAAACGTAAGAAGCAAACTGACATGATTTGCAGTAGTCTGAAGAACTGGACAACACTTCTCAAACTATGAAAAGATCTATAAGTTGAAATAAATAAAATTGTAAAATGAGGGACGAAGTTGGATTTCCAATTAAATTCAAAACAAGTATGAATGATATCAATATATAATGTTGTCACGAACTGAATGTCTTCATTTTATTTTATTTGTTTGTCTATCATTTTCCTCCCCGTGTTCATTTTTGCTATTTTCCATCTTGTTTTAATACTGTCCTTTAAGATTATTTGCTCAAATATTTTTCTCCCCTCTATCTGTACCTGCAAGCGGGATTCAGCCCATACCCTCTCTTTCTTTCTTAGCGTCATCCAATACTAACGGTTCCTAGTTATGAATAAGTGGCAAGAGAAGCACCTCATTACTGGAAATACCACACAGTCATGGAATAACAGAGCTTTCTCCGCTTTTATCCTATCGCTTAGAATGCCCACAGCTTGATGACGTCTTTTCCCATTGTAGCACATTTTTCATAGTGTAGGAACTGAAATAACCATTAAATAAGCCTAACCTCTTAAAATCCGCGAGAGCCGTATATGGCAGGAGTTTTTAAAATTAAGGACAGAAAGCGGGGTTTGATCATGCCAGACGGGGACATAGAATAGCGGAACAGTCAAGACAGTACTCTTCAGGGAGAAGGCTCAAGACTCTCCAGTTAAGGCCAGTACTAGTTGTTGCGTGCATATTTTGACGCACATATTACAAAAATACGATATGGCTATTTAATATGGAAAATATATATATTTGCATTCATTTGTGTATGAAAATGCTTCCTCTGGTAAAGCTAGATAATTCATGATTGATTCACACTTTTGATGATATGAGTGATCGTTCTTGATATTGATCCGGCGCATGGATATTGTATTCATGTCCGTTCTTATTTGTTCGGGCCAGAAAATAGATTAATTTTGCTTGTTATGTTTATGGCCTGAATTCATGTGTACTACTTGTCTTGTGAAAGAAGATTCAGTCGTATATTGTATACCTTTATATGTTCAGGTTGGACTATATTCTTTCTGCCAGAATCTAGCGCAGGTTTTCGTAGTCCTTGTGGGTTGTGAGGAGTTCCGATAATGTCGCCAAGAAATGGCTGAGTGCTTTTTCCAGGGCTGGCACTGTTTAAGGTTTAACAGTGATTCATAGATGTTTTTCTAGGAGAAGTTTATGTCTCTGCAAGAGTCTATTTGTCAGAGATCCTCCTCATATGTGTGATTCGGACTCCAGTTATGCCAGACCCTATTTTTGATGATCTCGAGTCGATTAGACCTAGATGGAACATTGTGCTTCGTATCGCTAGGGTTGTGTTTTGTATCGACGAAGATGACAGGCTTTCCTACAGCAGTTATGTCTACGTGAATTAACTTGATTACTGTAGAGCTGTATGGAAAACTTTATGAAATTATTTATATGCACATTATAAATTAACTTTGGCTTATATCTACCTTCCTACGAGTGAGTGAGCGACAACTCAGGAAGGCGGCCATGTTATATTCCTGTCATCATATTTTTGTAATATGTGCTTCAAAATATGCACGCAACACTAGTTTAGAATAGCAGTAAAATCTCTTGTGGAAAGATATATCATAAGGTTCTTATCAATATCTTCTTCTTCTTCTTTCACCCTCAGATGTAAACTTGAATAAGTTCAAAGAAAGCAGTGGCCAACCTAAGGCTGTTGATATCTCCGTAGATTTTTTTCCAGGAATGGTTCTGGTGATGGCCATATCAATATAGCTGACAGATAGCTGACATCAATTATTTACCTGATGCCGTCATGGATAGAGGAAGTTTCTTTATTAACGGTGCCTACTTTAAAATATTATAAAAGCTAAACGATAGCAATGACAGTTAAGTGCTCATTATCCCTGGTAATACAACACCAGACAGAAGCCAATCTAGGAAATTATGATCTTCTGACGGGTCTCAGGCGATATCAGAAGCCGATCACTTACTCATGTTTATGCAGGATCAAGAAAAATCTCATCACGGAAGTCCTACCAATTCCTAAAAACGTCGTCTTGATAAAACAGGCAAACCAGTCAACTACAACATTTGACAACCAATAACTGAAAGGTTCATCAATATAAATTCATATGAGAATAAAATTCCCTCTGGGTCAGAAACAAAGCCAGGAAACATTTTCATTGTACGAACTTAATACTTAACAAGAGAGTAGTATTAACTTAAGAAATTAAAATTATTTTGCTCTGAAAATAACAGAGGAATCTCTTGGGTTAAACACTATTACATGATGACATATTTGTATCTTTAAAGAGAAAGATAAACTGCACACATAAAATATTTCTTCTTTTCTTTCTAATACAATAGAGTCAAGTTGGCGTTATAAAGTCACTTATACAGTATTCCTCATACACAAGTACTATTAGTATCCACTCCTCGAATCACTTATCCAGTATTATTTTCCTCATCATATACTATTTCTCGACTACACATCAGGTTGAGGCCATTTCGCATCAGTCCTTTTCGTCCGATCTGATCCATTTATCATTCCTGTAGTTTCTGAAGAGCTGCGTACAATCATTGAAGACTTCGGGTTTTTCCGATATAGGGTTTCTTCAATTATCGTTGCGCAGACTTTATGGGAGAAGAAAATGCGTTGTAAAGGATGACTTCAGAGTGAAAGTGTGACGTCAGTTAAAGAGTGCCTTTAGTCGGGCCTGTGGAAGGACAAGGTGTCCATTTTTGTTGTGTGCAGAATTAATATTATTCATGATTTTTGTAATTCTGAGGCAGGTTGGTCTCACATGTATCCGTGGGTATCAAAAATTAAAGCACGCGCTGAAATAGTATTTCTGCAGTTTACATTAGAAAAGGCCGACAACGGAAACATGGGCAGTATGAATGACAAGGGCGATGACTGAAGATGCCGGGCGTGGAATGTCAGAGAGTGAAGCATGCATTGATGTGTATACAGTTCGCTCTGTTGTATTTTGTCTTGTGGAATAAACCTTGGATTGTCCTGGCCTGATTTATTCCCTGAATCCATGTTATGTAAATCTGCACGCCTTTCCATGCTGTGAGAAGTGGTGTCAAACGCTAACTGTCAGGGTTTAACAACATCAGCCTCTTGGATAATTCTAGAAAGTTCTGGACCGGAGATACAGACCTTAAGCATTTCATTTATTTTTCATTAGCCTGTGTCTGTCGGTTTCTCTGAAACTTCTTCTATAATCTTCAACCAGGAATGTTATTCTTCCTGTACGAGCTAAAACTATAATAAGAGGAACTCTGGACAGATTATTGACTTATCCCACTCGCTATCTTACTATCTATCATCTATCTGAGGCCACTTGGTATTCATCGCAGTCGCCACAGAGCACACGAATGCTTGGATGCAAGCTTCCTGCGAGAGAGCCAACAACATTAGATGTTCCGTGCTCCAAAAGGAGCGGAAATGAACAAGATAATGAAGGATACAGTCTTGTGGTAAGATCCGCGATTACCCCTATCTCAAATAAATAGAATGCTATTGTTTAAAAAGTCAAAATAATGTAGAGATAAAATAGTGGAGTTGCGATCAGCTTCTTCATCCGCGCCCGCAATCGTGTCGGTTTTGATAAGCCTTAACGCCAAGTGAATGGTACTAGCTTTTCTAAGTCGTCCTTGAGAATTAAATATAACATTTTTACAAGGTCAACGCGTATTTGTTCCAAGACCGAGTGAGAGAAGAAACGGAGGGGTGAAGGATAGACAGAAGGAATGCTGCTATTGTCACGCGTTGGGTTTTGAAACGCAAATTGTAACGAACGCGCGTAGTATTGCTTTTAGCAGATTTGAAAAAACGACGCAAAGCCACATACATGCCTCGTTCTACAGTCACGCAGTTGAAAATGTATAACCACTTAGATAGGGAGACGATAATGTATAAACACAAACACAGCTCTCATTTCCTGCCAAGTAGTGTATTTTCTGACGAAACACAGACAAGTTGTTTTATTTTGAATAAAAACGATAGAGAAGGGACGAAAGATGGCGGACTTATGGAAAGGTATAAAATTGTCAGTTGACAGTGGAAAATATGAAAATCCAAACGACAATGAATAGGGTCATAAAAATCATATAGATTGATAGATAACAGTCTTCTGGTCAATAATATATTTCAATCTACAAAAACGCCCCATTATTAACGAAGATATCATCAAAATAAAATATATGTTCGGACAGTGTGACAGCCTTGCTCATTTTTTTTAAACATTTTTTGGGACGCGTGTTTGAAAAGAGGCAGAAGAGGGTAGTCAAATTCGATTGGTTAGTATAGGAGTACCGGAAGGAGGTTATTGGTTGGCCAAAAACTAAATATATTTTTGCAGACTAACACATACTTGTTTGGAATTTTGTTTTTTTTAAATTTCGATTCAAAATTGTTAGTCGCATGAGCTCATTGGCCAGTCCATTCGATATTAATGAAAACCTTGAAGGCTGGACACCATTTCTAGACAGGGTCTGTCATACGGACGATGAGAGCAGAAGTGTCGCTTTTTTCTTTAAATAAGAATAAATAAAGTGGCAGTCTGGACAGCGGCTGAACTGTATGAGCCATCATTATATGTTGCCAGTCATCGTACCTGTGTATTTCATTGATTTTGTGGTAAGGAAAAATTTATTAACATTATTATTAAAAAATTTGGTGTGTGAGATACTGCTATCTTGGGAATGTTTTACGACTGTAAGTACATAGGTACCTAACCGACTTAGGCAGGGCCTTTGGGGTTGTTCAAAACACAAGTTAACACATATGAGTTGTATAATACTAAAAGACTTCCTAGATACCAGGGGAAAGAGTAATCCACCATATTCTATGGACGAGGATCATTGTTGAAGTGTCAGAGGCGTTGTAGCATTGGGGGAGAAGAATAGGAACACTGGTATGAATTGTCACATCAGATGAGAATGGTTGTAATGGGTTGGTCAGAGAGATCTGACCCTTTTCTTTTATTTGAAAAGTACCTGTATAATTTGTGGAATGTTAGTATGTATGTATAATAAAGAAGGACCCATAACCTTCTTATTGCAGGGTTTCTACTGACACTAACATTGTGTCAGACACCTGGTGGACTGATCTTTGTGAGAGAAGCAATTATTTTGCTGGTACATGCTCTCTACCACAACCACCACCGTCATTGTGAAAGATTGCCCTTATATTTTTTTTCGAGATTTTGGTGGTACACGCTCTCTACCACAACCACCCCAGGCAGTGGGAAAGGGGACATCTTGTTGAGAATCTCCAGTTGGTTCTTCTACAGAGTGAAGATAAGTGCCTGTCTTGGCACTAGACTGTTCATCCACTGAAATAAACTGACTTATATATTTTATTATTTATATAAACATATTGACATTTCATACCAGTGTTACCTTTATTTAGTGGGATACTATTACCTACTTAGATTTCAATTTTGTTATAAATATATATATATATATATATATATATATATATATATATATATATATATATATATATTTATATATATATATATATATATATATATATATATATATTTCAAATGTATGTATGTATGTATGTATGTATGTATGTATGTATGTATGTATGTATGTATGTATGTATGTATGTATGTATGTATGTCTTCACCTTAAAAACAGCAGTTAGTGACTTTCTACATTCATCAGGAAAGGCCTATCTGTGCTTTATTGATATTAAAGATGCATTTGGCAGCATTGACCACGAGTTTATGATAAGGGAGCTAAGCGAATCAGGCTACCCGGACGTCTTTGTCAACATCACCAAAGATATATACAGTGGCTCCTCATATCAAGTTAAAAACGCCAGTACTATCACAGACCGGATCGAGCGTAAGAAAGGTATTATTCAGGGGTGCCCATGGAGTGTCATTGTATTTGAACAAGGCATTGATAAATGGCTGCGGTGGATTGAGCAAGGTTATCAAATACATCACATACCGAATCCCATTCAAGGGTATGTGGATGACGTAAGTCTCTTCGCCACCAACATACACGACTTACAATCAATGGCACAGAAGACAACAGTATTTATGGAGACCAGCGGGATGGAGGTTAAGCCACAAAAGTGTGCAGTGTTCAGCGGTCACCGAAGCGGAAACAATTGGGTCAACACTCGTAAGATGGACATTAATATCCAAGGTCATGAAATCCCCTCTTCTGATCGAGGGCGTTCCTACAGATACCTAGGACATGACATTACAATTGATAATACATCGGACCAGTTTCAAGCAAGCAGCCTTATATTAGAATTTAGATCAAATTTAACCAAATTAAGCTGTGCCCCACTACCAACATCAGCAAAGATCTCATTAATTAACCCGATGTGTTTCGGTCCTCTCATGTTTTATTTTTCTAGCATACACTTCACAGAAAAACAACTTAAAGAAATTGAAGATGAAATTGTACACCACGTTAGAACATGGCTAGCGCTAAATGAATCATCCACAAGGAGCTATTTCTTTTGTCCCAGGTCGAAGGGTGGCCTTGGCATACCAAACCCCTTCATATTATACCACTCTCGACATATTTCATTCCTTGTCAGTATGCTCAATTGTGATGATAGTCTTGTAAAAACTGCAGCGATAAATTCGTTAGATAGACATATGAAAAAACGTAAAATAGACCAAGTAGATGATGATAGGAATAACTTTGCAAGTTACGAGTTAAATGAAACAAACCATCTAGCTAAAAGATCGAAGGTGAATTGGCCAAAATCATTTTGGGTAGAACTGAATGAAGAATGCGCGCGTGAAGGAGTGAGTGTGAAAGTGGATGACAGTGGCCATTACACTGTACATTTAGATGTAGATGAAGATGTGAGTCTAACATACAAGTCAGCAAATGCTTTTTATTCTGGATTTAAATCACATAAACTTAACCTAATTCTAAGTGAACTAAAAAGTAAATCATCACAAGGGAGAATAGTGCGCGAAATGAAATGTGTAAACCATTCATTGTCATCTAGTTTTCTATCTAATGTTAAATTAAGTGATAAAATACTTTCATTTGCTGTGAGATCGAGGTTACAGTTGCTGGAATGCGAAAGTCTTTTACATCTATATTACCCACAGACATACACGAAAATGTGCAAAATATGTAACCACCCATACGAAACAGTGTCACATTTATTGAATGGATGTACCAAATTTCAAACATTATACCAACAAAGGCACAATAGAGCTGTAGACATTATTTATGAGAAACTGAAATCCTCATACAATAATAAGAATGACATAACAATAAATAAAGAGATAATAGTTAAACCATCACTTTTCGGCAGCAGTAACACCTCATTTAAGACACATGCCGTAAAACCTGATCTAACGATAATCAATCGACAGAACAAAACAGCTTTTATAGTAGAGGCAGCAATACCATATGACGCCCATTTAGATAAATGTTACCAACATAAATTTGATAAGTACTATCCATTGGCTGCAGAAATTAACGAACTAGGCTATCGTACGCATGTAATCGTACTGATAATTGGTAGTTTGGGTCATGTGCATGCAAAGTGTGTGAGTGGATTAATGTCGCTAGGGTTGCGGAAATTTGAAGCAAAGGTTTTATGTAAATATGTCAGTATCAGTGCAATTATAGGTTTTTACAGAATATGGAAACTTCGATGTAAAAAACACCCATGTTAAATTGCTGAAATGTTTTCCCCACCGTCTAATCTCAATTGTGCTCTGTCTACTATACCAAACGACTATTGTATTTGATGCTATATTTAATATCTCACTCTACTAGCTGTCAAAGTTTTTTTTTATGGCAAACAGAAATTCTGATAAAACCCCCATGTAAAAACAACCATATGGCTCAACTTGAATGGTATTCCACACACATTTTGTAAATTTCAATAATTCTCATTTTTTGGCAGGTTATATCATATCATTATATGCCAATGTCTTTTAGAAAGCTTAAAAATTTTTATGTATGTGTAACACAAAGGTTCGATGTAAAAACACCCACATATAACTATTTGAGACGTCTTCAACACTTTATGCAAATTCTTATGATTCTCCTATATGCCATGTTGTATCTATTATATCATGTCTGTACATATTAATGTATTTTATGGAGAATAAAGATTCTGATATGTATGTATGTATGTATGTATGTATGTATGTATGTATGTATGTATGTATGTATGTATGTATGTATGTATGTATGTATGTATGTATGTATGTATGTATGTGTTTGTGTATATATATATATATATATGTATGTATGTATGTATGTATGTATGTATGTATGTATGTATGTATGTATGTATGTATGTATGTATGTATGTATGTATGTATGTATGTATGTATGTATGTATGTATGTATGTATGTATGTATGTATGTATGTATGTATGTATGTATGTATGTATGTATGTATGTATGTATGTATGTATGTATGTATGTATGTATGTATGTATGTATGTATGTATGTATAGATCCATTGTGTTATTTGATTGATGTAAATAATTACTTGATTTCAAATTTGATTGATAGTCCTGATCCAGAAAGAAATAGGGTCAGGACAATAAATTGTAATATATCTTATTACATAAATTTAAACACAAGACTTACTTAGATTAATATTATTGATTGGTAGTATGTTTGTGGTTGTTGTATTGACCCAGTCCAATTTATGTGATAGAATTAAAGTGTATTTGTATTGGTTTGACTTACATCGCATTACACCTTCATTACCCTAGACACTAGCTAGATAACAACCAGACACCATTACATACTAATTAGGATAAAATATATAGCCGATTGAGGTCGTAGGGTGGTAGCAGCCAGGTTCCGTGAGAACATCTTATTCAACCCTTAGACTCAGGGGCTTGCACAGCTGACCTCACATCGGTAGACAAATAATACTTTAACCTTATAACATCAAACCCACCACAAGTCTCATTACTATATCATTTAAAAACAGAAATTGTATTTATTAACTGTTTAAAAGCCCGTCATAAGACGGGAATTAAATTCAAAAGCACTAATACCCAACGACAATTTTACTTATTCAAAAGTATTGTAAAAAACCAATATATTTGTTTTACATCTGATGTTAAAAGTCTGAACACGACATAAGAGCATGCTTGATTTTCTGTTGTTTTAATCTGATACAACTTAAATCATGGATCTCCGCATCTTCCAGTAAAGTTTTACTATAGCACGTTTCACTAGCTTTGCCCAACTTCAAATGTAATTATCTGATTAACCGTCGAACGTATTAATGCCATTTTTTGCATACGGTGTTATATTGGGTTAGACCCAACAAATATATACTTTATATCTGTGCATCTTGTCCAGTTCCCCTAAACGGATGAAATCCTTTGATCTGTGTCGGCATACTAATTATTGTGTATCGAAGAAAGAAATTTTACCACTTCAGTCACAGATTCTGTGAATTGAATAGGCATAGGCGTGTCTACTATTACAATAATGTGGCCATCACGTTTACATATGAATACCTGTTGAAGATGATTTCTTAAATGATCTGCATGGAAGATACTCGTGACATTGTTTGTCATTGACATTTAATGCGCGACCAAACTGGACCTTCATTGATCTAATTATTTCAATAGGTATCACCTCTTTGCGGTTCATAAATATCATAATGGAACGTTGCTCCTCTAATCTGCTTGTAAATAACGGTAAGGTCATCTTTAAAGAAATTAAACTTCATCCGAATCATAATCAGATGTCTCTGAGAAATTTATAATCAATCTCGGCTGAATGAAGGACAAACCATCATTCTTCCAATATTCCCCTTCCTCTTGTAACACATGGTTCTCACATTTCTTCCAATAATCCCTGGCTATATTGGAGATGGCGGCTTTTGTAAGTATTTCAACATCTTTTAATTTGAACGTTCTATTTTCTGTTGCTACCTGTTCCTTAATTTTAGCCCAGACTAATTCTATTGGGTTTAAGTGCGAATGGTAAGGAGGCAATCTTAAACATCTGTGACCATGTTCATGGATTGCCTTGTCTATGTGAAATATCTTTGTATGCTGTGTCTTTTTTACAGTTCCAAGTAATTCAGGCTTCAGGGACAAATTTCGTTGTAATTTGGAATTGCAACTATATGAGGCTTCTCACAAATAAGGTTTCTACCACCAACATATTTTCTAAAAGTGAATCCCAAACTCCTAATAGTCCTCCATAGCGTAGATTTGGAAATATCAATGTCATTATTCTTTCTTAACCAAATTTTCAATTTCCTTAAAGTCACTGCCTCATTATTGTAAAACATATTGCAAATTTCTCTGCGGATCAATTCTCTGTCAAAATTATCCACCACTCTTGGCCTATTTTTCGTGTGTAATAATAATAATAATAATAATAATAGCCCCTTCAGTCATAACTGACTATGGGAATGCGCCCCTGAGGTGACAGCTCTCAACTGCTTATTTTCCTGGTGCTCCTTTCGACGTTTTCTCCTCACCTCCGCTTCTTGTGTGAGCCTCTCTTCGCCCAATCTGAGGTGGTGCCGTAAATAGCATCGCCACTTAGTGCGATCGGCAGCTTCATCCTCCCGTGTTGCTGGATCCATGTCCAGTGCCCTCATATCTCTCTTGCACACATCTTTGAACCTCAGCTGTGGTCGCCCAACTGCTCTCTTGCCATCTGCTATTTGTCCGTAGAAGATATCTTTTAGGATGCGACCATCTTCCATGCGGCGAACATGGCCAAGCCAGCGAAGTCTGCGCTGTCTAAGCAGCGTATACATACTTTGAAGGCCAGCATGTGTAAAACACTGGAATTACAAATTTCAGATGTCCCTATCCAGCGGTGCAATGATCGTTTGCTTATCCCCAAGGCATGAATAGTCCTCTTTTGTGGGTTTGAAATGGAATGACATAGTTTTCCCCGGGTAGCTTCATTGCAGAAATACTTGAAAATTCTATTTGTGATTTGCTGTAATGTCATAAAATGTACTCGCAGACTCATTTTTCCTACTTAACCAAACAATACTTTTTGTAGACACGCCACTGATTGACAATGTGTGCGTAACACCGGAAATAAACTGTTTTATGTTCAAGAAGTGCAATTTCACGCAGTTTCACATCAAAATCATGCCAATTGCTTGATAAACCAAAAATGTGCAAATGAGGTCGTATAATTTACTGTAGACATTTCAATATGTGTGCGTGTGATGTGTGTTGACAAGTAGGATTTTATATTATATCGCAAAGAAACGAAAATTGAAACCAATGGCCGCATTTTAATGAAAAATTTAATTCATAGGGTCTATACCATTTCCAATTCACACACAAAATTTCACTTATATGCGTTATATATTCGCTGAGATATAGCATTTTTAAGTTGGGCAAAGCTAGTGAAACGTGCTATAATAATGTAGTTTTACACTCTTTAATCCCAACTAACATAATTACCTATGTATGTTACGTCAGTCGGTCTCACTCAAAATAGTAACTCGCGCCAGAAAAAAAAGAGCGCAACGCACGATGTGCAACTTGCGCGGCGTGGGTGTTATATAAAACAAATACTTTGGTTTTTTTTTTTTTTTTTTATTCTTTCACGAAATTAGTAGCGCTCGATAAAGAAAAGTGCGTAAAAATTGGTGTGCATGAGCCCTCACACGATGTACAAATCATGAACACTTGAAAGTTTTTGTTAAAACCACTTATTATCATGGAACACTCTTTGAAAACAATCCACGCACTTTCACACGAAATGTTGTCATCAAAGAACTTTTAAATTGAATCTATAATAACATAATTCTCGCCGTGTGTACGTTGGTCACAGCTGAGGAATGCAACCGTGTTGAAAAATTGTATTGTTTCCATTATATATACTCTCCCGAAAATAGTTACAATCAACAAAGAAAAGCGTTCAAATGACGGTGTTCATGAACAGTTTGATTACACTGTATAATGGAAAGAAACCAAAAACACTCTAAGAATTTACTTCTATCTGCTCATCCGGGAACGGAAACCGCACACTATAATTAAAAACCCGTCAAGTTTGACGGGTTATTGCTAGTATTAATATATTTTTAAGTACTTTTTTTTTAATGAAAAAAAAAAAACACCGTTATAAGGGAACCAAATAGTTTTGTACAAAGTATGAAAGAGAGATATTAGTGGCACCGTCATTTGCGCATTCTTCTTTGGTAAGTGTTACTATTTTCGGGAGAGTACATATAAGGGAAACAATACAATTAATGCCTAACTTTCAACCAAAGTTGCATCCCTTAGCCCGTTAGGCACTGACAGAAAAAGCTGGGATATTATATATAGGATAATTACGAACTTGATTATATTCACTTTTGCGAAAGTGCATGATGATATCTAATACTAGCATGTAACCCCCGGTACCTGAACACCTTTCTAATCTCGCAACTGTTTTGTTCTCGTTTATTTAAATGTATTTTATTCTATCATCAGTTTAATTTTTTTAATTCATCAATTGCTAAGTTTGTATAGTTACTGAGTGCACTTCTAACGTGTCATAACGTTGCATATCTTATTTGTATTATATTACCCTAACAAAAAAGGACAGCGCTAGAGACCACAGAGATGTGGTTTTACAGAAGAGCGTTAAAAATACCTAGGACGGTCAAAAGAGTAATGAGGATGTCCTGAAAGAGGCCAATGCACAAAGGAAACTTATTTCACCAGTTAGAAAGAAGCAATCCACTTTTTTGGGCATGTTGTGAGAGGAGGAAAGCTGGAATATATCGTAACAACAAGTAAGCTTCAAGGAAAAAGAGACAGAGGAAGACACAAAGAGCAAATACATGACAGTTGGTCATCGTGGCGTGGAAAGAAATCAACAACAGAATTAATAAATTGAACTAGAGACTGGAAGTTGTGGAGAGACATGATCTCCTAAGCTCTAGGCATAGCACTTGAAGAAGAAGAGGAAGAATTATCAGCTTAGAATCAGAAATAATAACGCGTGTTGTTAATTTTAGAGATATTCTTATTATTTGATCAAAGCATTACAATCACTTTTTAAAAATTTTCACATTGATGTTCTTCTTCTTCTATTTTGATCCTTAGCGACCGACCGTCAAAGCAGTCAGTGGCCATCACGCCTGGTGGCGTCTTGTAGGGCAATAACAAATTGATTCTTCTTTGCTCGGTCGGTGGCCATCCTTCGTACAGTGCCCCAACTCTGGTTCTTTCTTTGCATCTCAGCCTCCACAGTCCTCCGCCAAGTTGTTTTTGGTCGGCCGCTCTTTCGTTTTCCTTCAGGGGTTCATAGCATAGCTGTTCTTGTGATGGCATCGGGGTGTCTTCTGAGGACATGGCCAACCCAGCTCCAGCGTCTGCCAGCTATGATGGTGTACATGTCCTCTTGCTTGCTCCGAGTAAGCAGATCTTGGTTGGTGATGGTATTCGGCCAAAAGATTCATAAAATTTTTCATACTCATGTTGTGTAAAAAGACGACAATCTCGACATTTCCTTCTCTGTAACTCTTCAGAATTCCGCACCATAGAGAAGCAAAGAAAGCACACAGTTCTGATATAATCTTAATTTTGTGCTTGTGCTGTACTGATATGACTTCCAGATGTTGTTTAGACTGAAAAAGGCTGTTCTTGCTTTGTTCATTCTGTTGTTGATATCTTTGCTTGCTCCGCCGTCTGATGTTACTATGCATCCTAGGTTGTGAAGATGTCTGTCTGTTCCACTTCTGTTCTTACTAAATCCTGCTTGTTCTTTCCTCAGTTTGTGGTCTACTGCTTTTGAAATTCTTTGTATAATTATCTTGTCTAGTATTTTGCTGGAAACTGAGAGAAGAGTGATTCCTCTCCAATTATTGCAGTCTGCAAGATCTCCCTTCTTGGGCAATTTGACAATTATTCCTTTGTTCCACTCTGATGGTGTTGTCCCTGTTTTCCAGACTTGTGCAAATAGTGGTTCTAATAGTTCTGCTGCTAGCTCAGGGTCTGTCTTAAATAGCTCTGCATTTAAGTTATCATGGCCAGGAGCTTTTCCATTCTTTAACCCTTTGATTGCTGTGATGATTTCTTCTTTTCGTGGAATTTCTGTATTAGCATCAGCCCCAGGAACATTCAGTTGTGTCTCTGGTGGTTCCTTGTTCAGAGTTTCTCTGAAGTGCTCTGCCCATCTTGTTTCCTGTCCCTCTGCTGTCGTGATGAGATTTCCTTGCTTATCTCTTACTAATGTAATATTGTTTGCACCTCGTTTTCTGCTGATTGATGTTATTATCCCTTTAACCTTGTAATTTAAAAATGTCCGCATTTGATGTTTCAGCTCTGTGTTAATGCCAACTATAATAGATTTTTTTTGTTTTTGTTTTGGGTGGTGCTGATATTAATCATTCCTGTCGGGCAAGTATGAAGATTTCTGAGACAGCTCTTGATTAAAACCACATGGCTAACCTTTATTTTCTCTCCAGGTTGAAAATTGTTCAATTATTCCGGAGGATTGTGAAAAAAACGGCACGCATCGATTGCATGAGACATAAACGCAAAGAGAATTACTCGTATATGGTAGTTAAATATATTCCATAAGAACAGGTTTGCTGAACCTCTTTGATTGTCATATGAAGACTGTATTCCCTTTTGATTGTCCTTTGAACGCTATATTCCCCTTTGATTGTCCTATGAAGGTTATGGTCCTCTTTGATTGTCATTTGAAGGTTGTGGTTCCCATTGATTGTGCTATGAAAACTATGGTCCTCTTTAATTGTACTATGAAGACTATGAACCTCTTTGATTGTCCCATGAACGCTATGGACCTCTATGATTGTCCAATGAACGATATAGACCTCTTTGATTATTCTATGAAGGCTATGGACCTCTGATTGTCCAATGAAGGCTAGAGGCCTCTTTGATTGTCCAATAAAGGCAATGGACCCTTTTGACTGTCCGATAAAGGCTGCGGACCCCTTTGACTGCCTGATGAAGCCTATGTAACCCCTCTGATTGTCTGATGAAGGCTATTGTCGTGAATTATTCTAATCCACATATATAAATTATCAGGTAAATATAAAGCCTAACAAATACATTTAATAAAGAAAAGAGCAATGGTAAAAGAACAGTGCTGTCACAATGACTGTACTCGAAATCCCCCTTGTTTTCTACTTCGTCGGCAAATTGTAACGCTTTCACGTTGATAGTAAAAGCCTACTGTGTCGCTGCACGCTTTCTTCAATGAAACGTGTACTGTATTTCTTGGAAAAACCTTGAGATACGCAAGCTGATCAATGACCTAGATTTAATATTTCATTCATCCCATACACGGCGTAACTAAAAGACAGATAAAGCAGGAGAGAGAGAGAGGGGCGAATGAAGGCAGGACACATGCAACACTACACGCGTCGCGCGATTAATAGTAACGCAAATCCCACGTGTAAGGCCACTAGCAATAACTTTTTTTCATATAGTCAGTGAAAAAGAAACACTATTACTACAAGAATCCGGTTTAAAAATATGAAAAATGCTTAGTAGGAAATATGAAATTCTACTGATTTACATCTAAGCTCCTGACTTTAGTATGACATAACAGTGGAAAAGGCAGGACAGGTGGCGGTTCTAAACAACGAAAAGGAATAAAGAACAAATATACGACTATCTTTGGAAAACACATATTTTGAACGCAGCCACTTAGCTCTTTTAAATTTGTATATTTGGGTTCCTTAGGGTTTGCTGACAAAGAATATGTAAAACGTTACGCAAATAGTCTAGGAATTACCAAGTTATGGCCAAAATAAAATAGTGGGGGTGCCTGACAGCATGAAATCATTTCTGCTCATAAAATTTTTTTATAACGTGTTTGAAAAAACATTACGTTACAGAAATAGCCTACCATGTTAACTCCTATTTGATTGGAGCGCCACAAATGTAAGACTAAACACGATTGGTCAGGCTATAAATACTATCTTGTGTTGTCAGGGGAAACGTGAAAAGGAGTATTTTTTTTTGAAAAGATGTGTGGACATGGTTTGATTGGGTAGAGCTGCGAATATACTCAATTCAGAGCGTCTGTTCATTGCCACATCTTGTAATAAACCTACTAAGAAGCAGTGCGTTGAGCACCAGTGTATATTTTTTATAAAATAAAGCCTGGGACATCGGCAGATCGGAGTTGTGCTATATTCATTGCCAGTCAACGAAACTGTTTATTATTTCTATGAATTGTGGTAAGCTTGAAATATTCAATATCTTTTAATGAAAATTGAATGTAAATTGATAATTTATGTCTGTATATATGTGTAGTTCAGTAGCGAACATGATGTAAAGCCTATAGTGCTCCAGCCTGAACAGAAGGTGTCGGAGGAAAGTAAAACTGCATGGAATGGCCAAACAGTACACTGACACCTAGATTATTGACTAGACAGAAATAATGCTGGAATTGCAGAGGCGTGGTAACCATTAGGGAGGGAAATACTGGTATAAAGTATTTCAGATGAAGCTGACAGTTGGCCTAACGCTCTGAACTCAATGTTTGTGATGTATTGTGCTCAGTGTAGAAATAGAGTGTAAATTAGTTCTGAAGTAGGAGGTACAACCTTCTTGTTTCAGGGACCGTGGTCTTAAAGTTATTGAGCAGCACCTGGTCAGAGCTTTGCTGAAGCCAGAGGTGGACAGCATACTCCTTGGTCCATATAGCAACCAGTGGGGTGGCTCCAGAACTCATTAAAGTAATCGAGCAGAGGAGCCCTTTACTGCAGTCATCACGAAAGATAAGAGAGTGTGGCCATGGAGCTCAACATTATGTACCCCCATCTTAAAATGACACTGTAAAATAAAATTAAGAGGGGAATTTAATTGTTTTAATGCCAGGAACTGAGAACATCTCCAATACTAGTTCCAACAAAGACAAACTATTGAAGTCATGATGACAAATACCAACAGAGCTTGAACAAAACAAAACCAGTATTACCTCAGATTACCACTACACAACTGACACACATAGGATACTATTAATAATATATGTCACTACAAGATTCATATTGATAAATTCTGTACATATAACTTGTAATTAAAATTGATTGTGATTCCTGGTTCCCTTTGTATTTGAATCAGGACACATATACATTCATGACAGCACTGAATACATATTGTTATTTGAAAAGTTATCAGTGACTCCTTTAAGATATCCTCGTAGAGTGTTTTATGTATGTGAGTGTCACAGTGTTGTCAAGTGTGGTGGAATAAATTAAATTGTTTATCTGTCTGTTGTTGTTATGACTTACACTTCATCATACACATACCCTAGACAATATAACGTAGTCATCACACTATTCCAGAATAATTCTGACTGAGGTATACATATGTGGCAGCAAGTAAGGTTATCTATAATACACTACTCTTATTAGATATAGATACCTTCACAGCTGATCTCAGTCAGTACACTAAGTCCCCTATAAATATTTATAACATCCCACTTCACCACATATATTGGGGTCTCGCTCTCGGGATTTTGAATCTTTCCCTATTACAAATATTGGGGGTAATTCACTTCAGGGAATAATAAGAATTAAAAGGTATCCTTGGGTGAAAATAAATAAGGTTGAGCTCACAGTGCCTGTGTTGTCCTAAGTTAGTTAGTCATAGATAAAATTGTTTAGTTACATATTTTAGACATTTATCTGTTAGACAATGGCCGACTTGGCAAAATTTCGATCTGCTGCTGTACAGACTGCGAAAGAGTTAGGAATGGACGGACAAATTATGATTGCTTATGTCACGGCTGAATGTGACAAATATATTGAACGGGAAGAAAGAAGATTAGAAAAAGAGGCCGAAAGAAGATTAGAGGCTGAGACTAAGAGGTTGCAGATTGAGGCTGAGGCTAAGAGGTTGCAGATTGAGGCTGACAAAGAGGCTAAAGCATTGGAAGCCGAGGAAAGAAGACAGGCTGCAGAAAGAGAAGAGAAGAAATTAGCTGCAGAAAGAGAAGAGAAGAAATTAGCTGCAGAAAGAGAAGAAATTAGCTGCAGAAAGAGAAGAGAAGAGATTAGCTGCAGAAAGGGAAGCAGAAAAGGAGGAGAAGAGATTACAAAGGGAACATGAGTTACGACTAAGGGAGTTTGAGTTTCAGGGCCATGCTCCTGAAAATGGTGCCAGTCCCTTTGCCTCTGATGCCACTGCTAGCCAAGGAGCCTCAACCTCAGCTATGAATTTTCATTTAGATCATTTTGTTGAGAAAGACGATGATATAGAGAGCTATCTAAATAGGTATGAACTATTAGCTACCACATATGGGTTAGAGAGAGAAAGGTGGAGCTTAAAGTTATCTCAAGGACTTCGTGGGGCAGCTTATGAAGTTTTTGCAAAAATGAGCAGAAGTGATCAGGAAAATTATGACATGCTAAAGCAGGCTCTTTTGTTAAGATATGAAAAGAATGCAGAATTTTATAGGAAAAAATTTAGGAATGCTAAACTACTGTCAGGTGAAACCTATCACCAGTTCTCTGCACGAATAGAGACATACTTGGAGAAATGGACTTCTCTGGGGAAAACCCAAGATCTTAAGGAAATGGTCCTTATAGAGCAATTAAGAGAGTCCATGGCTCCAGACCTGAGAAAGTTTCTCATGGAACAAGGTGCAGAGAAGCTGGGTGAGTTGCTAAATGTTGCTGAAAGGTATCAAGCAGCTCAAGCAGAGGTAACAGGTAATAAAAAGAAACAAGTGGATAACTTTAGGGCACCACAGAACTTTAATAAATTTGATCCTAGGGATCAAAAACAAAGGTAAGCACCAGTTTGATAGGCCACGGTATGAAAATAAAAATAAAACCCCACAATTCGATGAAAGGAAATATGATGAAAGAAAATCTTTCAACCAAGGAAAAAGGTGGTGTAAGAATTGTAAGATGAACAATCATGACACTGACTATTGCAGAAGGAAACCTGTGTATATGGCCACCCTTCAGGTCAGGTCGACCTCAAGACAGGAGGAGGATATTATGTTGGATACCACTCCAGAAGAGATGAGGAAGGCACAGGCTGGGGACAAAACACTCAAGCCTTGTTTCAGGAAATTGTCAACTTGTCATACAACTCCAGGCAAGGGAGATTTTTACATGAAAAACAAGTTGATGTATAGGAAGACTGGAGCTAGATCCAAAGGTCAGGGACAGCTGGTACTTCCTAAAAGATATAGGGCAGACTTAATAAGGAGCCTACATGTGAAACCAGATGGGGACCATGAGAAGATAGGTACCATCACTCAAAAGGTGGCTCACAATTATTATTGGCCCAAAGCAAGATGGGACATTGAGAATTTTGTAGAAAGGTGTAGCATAGCACATGAGGGAACACCCACAAGTGGGAACATTGATCAGGACCTGGACACGCCACGGGGCAAAATTAGGCCTGATAATAAAAAGAAAATAGATTTGATAAAGTGGACCAAATGGAATGGGAAGCCCCTTTTCACGGACAAGCTTCACTTAACTGTTTTACAATGGCCACTATGCGGAGAGTGCAAAAAGATGTCTTACCCCAGGATAAGCCGAAAATCCCTCAATCGGACTTAAACAAACTGGAGGAAGAGGATGTAGAGAGGAAATCTCTCATCAAGAATTTTAAGTGGGGAGACAGCCCCAAGAAAAGAATTGGTAGCGGTCGTTTTGTGCATGAAAATTCTGGGAAGAAAAATCATCACTATAGAGCTTCGAGTGGAAGAGACCATACCGGTGCATGGACAAATAGGTCCACAAAATTAAAGGTCCATATGTAGCTTTGTTAAGAACGTGGACTGATGAAAAGGCAGAGGAAAACATTACATCTTCATACCAATATGTGAATGAGCTGACCACTCGTTTAAAAACTGGCTGGAAACTTGCCAATGAAAATTTGAAACAAGCCAGGAAGAAACATGCTGCCTATTATAACAGGAAGGCGAAAGACAGAGATTTGGCTGTGGGAGAGAAGGTACTGCTTCTTCTCCCCGGGAGTCAGAATAAGTTACAGATTGGATGGCAAGGTCCATATACAGTTTTAGAGAAGGTGTCTAGAACAAATTATAAGATAGATAAGAAGGGGAAAGAAAAAATCTATCATGTGAATCTCCTGAAGAAATATTTGGAAAGAGAACATCAGGAAGAGACACACTTGTTGACCTTGTCCATCGCCATGGAGATGAAAAAGGAACCACTTTCATCATTTGAATATCCATTACACCCCTGTGAGACAGCAGCACAGGTGAAAATCAGTACACATTTAACGAAAACTCAGAAAGAGAGAGTGCAACAGGTTCTAAATAATCATGCAGAGGTGTTAACAGACCGACCAGGGCATACAAACCTATTGGAATATGATATGAAACTGATAGACCCCACACCTGTCTGTATGAAACCATATTCGATTCCGTTTGCTAAGGAGAAAGCTTTGAAGGAAGAGATAGACTATCTGTTGAAGGAAGGAATTATTTCGCACAGTGAATCTTCGTATAGTTCCGGTGTTGTACTCTTAAGGAAGCCCTCTGGAGAACATAGACTCTGTATAGATTACAGGAGACTGAATGCTATTACCGAGGGACAGGGGGATCCATTGCCGGATACAAATCAGCTGTTTGCCAGACTAAATAAAGGTAAATATTTCTCAAAAGTGGATCTGAGTAAAGGATACTATCAGATTCCAGTAAAGCCTGAGGTTAGACCATACCTAGCTTTTAGTACCTCAGAAGGACACTATGAGTTTAATAGATTGCCATTTGGATTGAAGAATGCGCCTAGTGTCTTCTCTAGAATGATGAGAAAATTATTGGACCCTCTGAATAATCCATATATAACAAATTTCATGGATGATATCCTTATAGCAACAGAAACATTTGAGGAACACATTGACTCTCTGAATATGCTGTTTAATCGACTTAGGGAAGCAAATTTAACAGCCCGACCAACCAAATGTTGCGTTGGATGTAAAGAATTGGAATTTTTGGGACACACAGTTTATCAGGGAAACATGACCCCTGACCCAAAGAATTTAGAGAAACTAAAGAAAGCCCCGAGACCACAAACCAAGAAGGACGTGAGATCCTTTGTCTCATTATGTGGTTTCTACCAGAAGTATATCAAAAACTTTAATTCCATATGTGCACCGTTAACTGATTTGACACGTAAAGGACATCCAGATCGCATTACATGGACACCACAATGTGAAATGGCTTACCAGGAATTGAAGGAAAAGCTCACAAGTAAACCTATTTTGAAATTACCTGACTTAAGTCAAGAATTCATAGTAAGGACGGATGCCAGTAATATTGGGTTAGGTGCAACTCTACTACAGAAATCAGATGCATTGGATGGGGAATTAAGCCCAGTGGCATATGCTAGCAGAAAGTTGAATAAAGCTGAAATCAACTACTCAACTAGCGAAAAAGAATGTCTTGCAGTAATATGGGCAATAAAGAAATTCAATATTTATCTGTATGGGAAGGCATTTAAGTTGCAAACGGATCACAAACCTTTATCGTTTCTAGCACAGGCTAGGCATGAGAACTCTAGGTTACTCCGATGGTCCTTACTTTTGGCTCCATATAATTTTAGCATTGAGTATATATCTGGAAAAACAAATTTGGGAGCGGATTTTTTAAGCCGCCATCCGTGTGACGAGAATCACCGTAAACCCCAGAAATAATAATAAATTTCTCTATGTGTATATAGAATAAAGGACTGACATATAATGTCTGTTTTAAGAGGGGAGATGTCGTGAATTATTCTAATCCCCATATATAAATTACGCTTTCTTCAATGAAACGTGTACTGTATTTCTTGGAAAAACCTTGAGATACGCAAGCTGATCAATGACCTAGATTTAATATTTCATTCATCCCATACACGGCGTAACTAAAAGACAGATAAAGCAGGAGAGAGAGAGGGGCGAATGAAGGCAGGACACATGCAACACTACACGCGTCGCGCGATTAATAGTAACGCAAATCCCACGTGTAAGGCCACTAGCAATAACTTTTTTTCATATAGTCAGTGAAAAAGAAACACTATTACTACAAGAATCCGGTTTAAAAATATGAAAAATGCTTAGTAGGAAATATGAAATTCTACTGATTTACATCTAAGCTCCTGACTTTAGTATGACATAACAGTGGAAAGGGCAGGACAGGTGGCGGTTCTAAACAACGAAAAGGAATAAAGAACAAATATACGACTATCTTTGGAAAACACATATTTTGAACGCAGCCACTTAGCTCTTTTAAATTTGTATATTTGGGTTCCTTAGGGTTTGCTGACAAAGAATATGTAAAACGTTACGCAAATAGTCTAGGAATTACCAAGTTATGGCCAAAATAATATACTGGGGGTGCCTGACAGCATGAAATCATTTCTGCTCATAAAATTTTTTTATAACGTGTTTGAAAAAACATTACGTTACAGAAATAGCCTACCATGTTAACTCCTATTTGATTGGAGCGCCACAAATGTAAGACTAAACACGATTGGTCAGGCTATAAATACTATCTTGTGTTGTCAGGGGAACGTGAAAAGGAGTACTTTTTTTGAAAAGATGTGTGGACATGGTTTGATTGGGTAGAGCTGCGAATATACTCAATTCAGAGCGTCTGTTCATTGCCACATCTTGTAATAAACCTACTAAGAAGCAGTGCGTTGAGCACCAGTGTATATTTTTTATAAAATAAAGCCTGGGACATCGGCAGATCGGAGTTGTGCTATATTCATTGCCAGTCAACGAAACTGTTTATTATTTCTATGAATTGTGGTAAGCTTGAAATATTCAATATCTTTTAATGAAAATTGAATGTAAATTGATAATTTATGTTTGTATATATGTGTAGTTCAGTAGCGAACATGATGTAAAGCCTATAGTGCTCCAGCCTGAACAGAAGGTGTCGGAGGAAAGTAAAACTGCATGGAATGGCCAAACAGTACACTGACACCTAGATTATTGACTAGACAGAAATAATGCTGGAATTGCAGAGGCGTGGTAACCATTAGGGAGGGAAATACTGGTATAAAGTATTTCAGATGAAGCTGACAGTTGGCCTAACGCTCTGAACTCAATGTTTGTGATGTATTGTGCTCAGTGTAGAAATAGAGTGTAATTAGTTCTGACGTAGAAGGTACAACCTTCTTGTTTCAGGGACCGTGGTCTTAAAGTTATTGAGCAGCACCTGGTCAGAGCTTTGCTGAAGCCAGAGGTGGACAGCATACTCCTTGGTCCATATAGCAACCAGTGGGGTGGCTCCAGAACTCATTAAAGTAATCGAGCAGAGGAGCCTTTTACTGCAGTCATCACGAAAGATAAGAGAGTGTGGCCATGGAGCTCAACATTATGTACCCCCATCTTAAAATGACACTGTAAAATAAAATTAAGAGGGGAATTTAATTGTTTTAATGCCAGGAACTGAGAACATCTCCAATACTAGTTCCAACAAAGACAAACTATTGAAGTCATGATGACAAATACCAACAGAGCTTGAACAAAACAAAACCAGTATTACCTCAGATTACCACTACACAACTGACACACATAGGATACTATTAATAATATATGTCACTACAAGATTCATATTGATAAATTCTGTACATATAACTTGTAATTAAAATTGATTGTGATTCCGGTTCCCTTTGTATTTGAATCAGGACACATATACATTCATGACAGCACTGAATACATATTGTTATTTGAAAAGTTATCAGTGACTCCTTTAAGATATCCTTGTAGAGTGTTTTATGTATGTGAGTGTCACAGTGTTGTCAAGTGTGGTGGAATAAATTAAATTGTTTATCTGTCTGTTGTTGTTATGACTTACACTTCATCATACACATACCCTAGACAAATAACGTAGTCATCACACTATTCCAGAATAATTCTGACTGAGGTATACATATGTGGCAGCAAGTAAGGTTATTTATAATACACTACTCTTATTAGATATAGATACCTTCACAGCTGATCTCAGTCAGTACACTAAGTCCCCTATAAATATTTATAACATCCCACTACACCACAGCTATGTAACCCCTCTGATTGTCTGGTGAAGGCTATGTAACCCCTTTGACTGCCTGATG
The DNA here is from genome assembly GCA_024509875.1 of Oreohelix idahoensis. Taxonomy (NCBI): domain Eukaryota; kingdom Metazoa; phylum Mollusca; class Gastropoda; order Stylommatophora; family Oreohelicidae; genus Oreohelix; species Oreohelix idahoensis. The sequence continues at coordinate 188,613 of JAMPIV010002342.1, forward strand.
GAAGCTATGTAACCCCTTTGACTGCCTGATGAAGGCTATGTAACCCCTCTGATTGTCTGGTGAAGGCTATGTAACCCCTTTGACTGCCTGATGAAGGCTATGTAACCCCTTTGACTGCCTGATGAAGGCTATGTAACCCCTCTGATTGTCTGATGAAGGCTATGTAACCCCTTTGACTGCCTGATGAAGGCTATGTAACCCCTTTGACTGCCTGATGAAGGCTATGTAACCCCTCTGATTGTCTGATGAAGGCTATGTAACCTCTTTGACTGCCTGATGAAGGCTATGTAACCCCTTTGACTGCCTGATAAAGGCTATGTAACCCCTCTGATTGTCTGGTGAAGGCTATGGACCACTTTGGTTGTATGATGAAGGCTGTGGACCCCTTCGATTGTCTGGTGAAAGTTAAGCATCCCTTCTAAGAAAGAAATTTGCATAGATGCATAATTAAAACGTGTGCGTACAATTATACATTTTATTACAAAGAAAAATCGTTGAGCTTACAGATAGTTACATTGAAATACAAAAATATCCTGACAAATAATAATTTTTTTTAAATGCAAAAAACTTGTACATTCTGTGTGGGATAAAAAACAAATACACATTTTTATGTTATGTGCGCGGACACACTACAATCAATTCCTCGACCCCACAAGTCCTTAGACAATAGGTTAAGAAACAATGTACTAGAGGTATGCAACAGTAGAAGATTCAGCTTAAGAGCGAGAGGATACCCTTGAAGAATATAAATTGACCTCATATATACCCGAAGGAGCCGAGTTAGCTCAGTGCTAAGTGCACTAGTTTCCAAACTCGGTGGCCCATGGTTAGATCACCAGTGGAGGTGGGATTTTTTAGACTGCAAACGACTCCCGGGGGCGACCCAGCCTCATGAATTGGATATCAGAGCAACTTTGGGAATAACCTTCCTTAACCAGGCAGTTGGTGTGATGCTGACCACATCACCCCTCGTATGCCGATCGTCCAGAAAATATGAGTCTATCACCATATTCTCAATATGCCACATCGGGCGTGTAACAGGATCCTTTACCTTTGTTAACATGCATGCCCTTAACGGCTCGTATAGCTCCCAGGAAATCTCATGAGACAAAGATAAAAATAGATTTACTGCTCCCTCAAGCATGTCGTACAAGGCGACTAATATGAGGTTGTGCATGTGGCTGGCAACCTTATCATGCAAACAAGTTACTCCATAATTTAGGGAGCCGCGCTGGTGTAATGGTTACCACACTGCGCTGACGATCGGATGATCCAGGTTCAAGCCCGGGCGAGGACATTTGTGGCAGTGTCGTCGACTGGGATTTGGACTGGTTTAATTCGAGCCCTGACGTGAAATTTGAAGAAGTATCGTCGATCAGGGACTGAAATAACCTGAACGGCTCCTGAGCCGACCCAGCTCTAATGGGTATTCTGCGAAGACGACGAGTATCTGCCTGAATGGCCAGATGACACTTGTCATCGTACAGGGAAAATAGGATACTCACGTAAAATCAGTCAATGGTTAGACATACGAACCAAATACTGATTTGATGAATTATGGTTTGGTTTGGTTTTAAGGACTATCTTCATTGCACACGGACAACTCCATCAGTGCTGCGTTCTCACACAATCAGGATCTCGGCACGGTGTGTACAGTAATTCCCGGACATCTGTTATGAGATATGAAAGAATATCATTACGACTCACTCAGGCACGACGAACGAATCGTGTAAAGTGAGATTATGTATGGAACAGGCAACCTCACCATATTGTTGTTATTGATCCAGCGGTGCTTACTTCCCCATGTACAACAAAATGTCTACAGAAACCACTGAAGCAGCATATTAATGCTTTGTACAGCCAGACGTGAAACCGAAATCAAGAAGAGAATAGGACTGGCCTAAGTTACATTCAACAACATGAGATATACTAACATCTAAACAGTTAACTCACAAATTAAAACTGACAATCATAAAATGTTATATATATTCTGCACTACTGTATGGTGTAGAAACATGGACAATGAAAGGGCAATTGGAAGAAAGAATTGAGGCTCTTGAGATGGGAATATATAGAAGAATGGGGAGTATCTCATGGAAAGAGATGAAAACAAATAAGGAGGTCCTAGAAAATCTAGGTATGAAATGAGAACTAATGAGGGAGATCAAAGTTAGGCAGCTAAAATACTTTGGCCAAGTAAAAAGGCATAACACCTTGCAGAAGACCATAACAGAAGGGAGAGGTGAAGGCAAACATGCAAGGGGAAGACAGCGCTATAAGTGGGAAGATAACATCAAGAGATGGACAGGAAAGAGTCTATCAGAGTGCACCATCAAGACAAGAGACAGAAGACGTTGGAGATCAATTACAGCCAACCTTCGTTGTGGAGATGGCAGCTGATGATGACAGGCTTCCTGCAATGAAACCAGCTGCAGTTTTGCCTCCATGCTCGATAGGAAGCGAAAAAGATAATATGTGTGTATGTATACACCGAATGTGGTTGTTGGACGTGTATGGGGAGAGAAATAAATAAAAGGAACACTACCCCCAGCAGGCAATCGTAAAAGAGAACTAAGATATTTGTTTATACTTCCACATTCCTCTACAAAGGAAACAAATTTAACGTTATCAGACTGTTTTAAAAACTGAATTACTGGGAATTAAAGGGAACGACGTCACCACTA
>JAMPIV010002343.1:0-35047 GCA_024509875.1 Oreohelix idahoensis
TGGTATAAGTTTGTTGAAGGATGTCACATGACAGAAAGACTTGGCATAAGTTTGTTAAAGGATGTCACATGACAGGAAGACTTGGTATAAGTTTGTTGAAGGATGTCACATGACAGAAAGACTTGGTATAAGTTTGTTGAAGGATGTCACATGACAGGAAGACTTGGTATAAGTTTGTTGAAGGATGTCACATGACAGGAAGACTTGGTATAAGTTTGTTGAAGGCAAGTGTGTGCCTTGAGAAGCTGAAAGGTGATTAGAAAAATACACACACACACACACGTACACATATAATTTCAGACACCAACAGATCAACACAGACTGTGATGAGTAAGTGTTAAATATTTTCTTATCATGGATTAAACTGTAACACAAAAGTCATCCAGACATTGGTGATGGACATGACACATAAGGAAACCTTTTATTAGCATTACTAGGCAGTCTTCTTGTTCTGGAATCCCCAGAGAAAGAATTGTAGAGGGAGACATAAAAACACATGGAGAAGATAACTGGAGATAGAGATGAAGAAGACAGTGAAAGAACTTAAGTTGATGGCACAGGACAGGAAGACTTAGTATAAGTCTGTTGACAGCCCGTGCTCCTTGGGGAGCTGAAAAGTAATGATGATGATGAAAACCCAACCATAACAGGTCAACATTTACTGCCAAACTGTATTTAAAATAATTAAATTTGGCTTTTAACTTCTCATTCATTTACCTCTATGGTCCATTAAGCCAAAATGGCAACTCTCTCCAAATGATAAATGACCTACCCAGCAAACAGATTCATTCCTGATGTCCACATCTAAGGCTGCTATTTTGAAACCATAGATCTCATAGTCTGTATGTGGAGTGTCATGGTCATTCAGCTGCAACAGCTGGACACTATGAAAGTTGGCCAGTACAAGTCTTGGTGGTGTCACGTCTGCAAATGTTAACACATCTGCTGTCAATGACTCATTACACTGTCACTAATGTTCCTACTGAGACTGAGAAACTCTGACACTGTCCATGACTAGGACTGTCATTACTAACACTGACATTGACTAATGCTGGCACAGACTAATTCTGGCATTGTCATTAAGTAACTCTGACACGTATCTGACAAACTCTGACAATGTCACTGACTCTGACATTAACACGGACTCTGACAAAATATAACAGAATCAGACTTTCACTAACTAACCTGATATTCATTCAATCATAATTACTTCTTCTTCTTCTTCTTCTTTCGTTCGCTTGAAATATATTGTCTATATCTGCAATGTTGTTTCTTGTATAAACTTCACTGTCTTTTGTAGTTCATACAGGGGTCCATATAGTTTTGCTTCCAGTGTTGTTTCTCTGGGCCAGTGGGTTTGCCTCAATATATCATATTCGGGGCAATCTTGCAGTACGTGCTCCGCTGTCTGGGGTGCCTGTCCACATGTACACATGGCTGAATTGCCAATCTTGAATTTTGTATACATGTGGCTGCGGAGGCGGTTATGTCCTGTTCTGAGGCGCAGAATGACTATTTGTTCTGATCTGTTCATAGCTTGGTAGTCATCCTGCGTTGATGTTGGTGGCTTCCTGATAGATTTGATCATCTTTTTCTTCTGATGGTATGTTACTGGTACATCCGGTTGTTCGTCTGCAGCACCTTCTTTAGCCAGTACGTGTGCTTTCTCGTTCCCTGGTATTCTACAATGAGACGGTATCCACTGCATGGCGACCCTGCGCTGGTTGCACAGTTCAGAAAGTAGGGCCTGTATAACTGGCAATTTTCTGGACTGAAGTGCTTGGAGTGCTGATCTTGCATCTGTCAGGAATACTACAGGCTGTGGACCGAGATTGTTGTTCAGTAGTTTCTCAGTTGCCACCTTGATTGCCTGGACTTCTGCATCATAGTTGTTACAGAATTTCCCCGTTGGTACTCTGACCGTATCCCTAGTGTTGTTTGGGTATTCTATGTACACTCCTGCTCCTCCATTCTTTACTGCATTCTGTGCTGACCCATCCGTGTATACTCGGACCCAGAGGTCCTGTGGGTATTTATCATCCAGGAAACTGAGAGTGACTGTCCTACGTTGCACGCTGTTCTGTTCATCCCTGTCGAATATTCCTTTCACTTTTGTGTGGATGTGTACTGGTAGTCCATGCTCCTCTCTCCAAGGGGTTTGTTCTGGCACAGACTTTAGAGGGCTGTTAACTTCAGGCAGGTCTGAGGTTTGTCTACGAAATCGTTTGGCCTGGTGGATAAAGCTGCTTCTTTTCAGTCGCCCCATTGCTAGGTTTTGGAATCTGTCCTTCATTGGATGGCTCGGCATACAGAGGAACTTTTCTGCCTGTGTTAGCACTTTCGTGTCTCTGCGTTCTCTCAGTGCTTGTATCCTCCCCATTTTCTCCATCTCCACTATAGGCGTTGATTTCATTGCCCCCGTGATGACCCTAAGCGCCTGGTTTTGCACCTTATCTAGCTCTTGTAATGTGGTGTTTGATGCTGGACACCACGCAGCTGACCCATATTCCAGGTGTGGTCGTATGCCCTGCTGGTAAACTTTACTAAGTATTTTCCCGCTGGCTCCCCATGTGGTTCCACTTAGTTTTTCAGGATGGCTAGCTTCCTCCTGGCCTTTGTTGCTGCCTTGTTGATGTGCTGCTTCCATGTCAGCCTATCATCGAATGTAACTCCGAGATAGGTGGGTTGTTTATCTTCTCTCAGGAGCTCTTTGTTTATCTTGATGACACCAGCTTTTTGTTTGGGAGAGAGGGTGAAGAGCGTAGTGCTGCACTTGTCTGTGTTGATGCTGACACACCATCTATTTGCCCATGAGGTTAAGGCATCTATAGCTCTTTGTAGCAGTTTGGTGGCCACTGTTGCATGCTCATCTGTGCACCATATTACCAGGTCATCAGCGTACATTGCCACTTTCATTCCATGTGGTAGTTCAGCAACCAGGTCATTGATGTAGACTAGGAAAAGTGTGGGGGACAGAACCCCTCCCTGAGGGACGCCATGACGCAGTAGAATTTTCTTACTCTTGAGGCCATCTAGTTGTACTCGGGCTCTTCTGTTATGCAAGTATGCTTTCACCCATTTGTACATCTTACCATTCACTCTACAATTTCTCAGTTTCTTCAGAAGCCCTTCTTTCCAAACCTTGTCAAATGCTTTTCTTAGATCTATCCATGCTGCTAGTACCAGTTTCTTATCTTGGAACGCATCCTCAATCTCTTGGGAAAGGTAAGTTGCCTGATCTTCGGTGGAATAACACTGCCTAAAGCCCGCCTGCTGTGGTACAAGACGGTTTTCACTTTCAAGGTACCACTGTAGCCTGAGGTTGATGATACGTTCCATTGTTTTGCAGAGGCAGCTTGTAAGGCTGATTGGTCTGTAGCTGGAGGCAGTGGAACTGTCTTTTCCTGGTTTTAGGAGTGGTATCATGATTGCTTCCCTCCAGGTCTGTGGAACTCTGCCTGAGTTCCAACAGATATTGAAGATCTGCAGCAGCTTTGTTTTTGCTGCGGTTCCCAAGTTCTTAATCATTTCATTGGACACTCCATCAACTCCTGGCAACTTTCTCATTTTCAATTTGGATATTGCAAGCTCCAGTTCTCTGAATGTGATTGGTGCCTCCATAACTTCAGGTATGGTTCCATCTCGTCCTGCGTGTTGTTTCTCACGAGTCTCCTGTTGCTTCTCTGGGCTAACTTCGATGTTGTTGTCTTTAGCAAAGGAGTCTGCAAAGTGATCAGCTGCCTGTTTTCCCATGAGGATGTTTCCATCTTTGTACAGAGCAATCCTTGAGTTTCTCTCTGTACCTTCATCGTTAAGTTGCTTTACCAGCTTCCACAGTTTCCTCGTATCTCTTTCAAAGTTCAAGGACTCTGTTTTCTCCTTCCAGCTTCTTCGCCTGGCCTGCAACTTGGCCCTTTGAAATTTGGCCTTAGCTTGCTGGTAGTTATTGTGGTGTTCTTGGCATGGACTGGTCTCTGCCTGCTTTCGAGATGTTTCCACGTCGTTGTGCAGCTGCTCTAGTTCACTATTCCAATATGGTTTGTAGTGCTTACGAGCCCCTCTAGGTATTGTTTCACGAGCAGCCTGTAATATGCATCTGCTGAATTCATCGACTAGCTTATTGATGTCTTTGTCTACAGTCAGATCTCTAGCCAGTATACTAGTACGGTGCTGGTACATTGTCCAGTCTGCCTTCTTGTAGTTCCACCTAGAGAGAGTGCTGCTCTCCTTGACAAGTTCATTTTCCACAATTAGGAAGACTGGCCGGTGGTCGCTGCCTCCAAGTTGTTTCCCTACAACGCGTGTGGTGTTCCACTCCAAGCTGGGTGAGTGGAATGCCAGGTCTGGTGTAGAGGTGGTGTGCCATGATCTCGAGTAGAAGGTTGGTGGGTCGATTGGCTGGTTAATCAGGATAAGCCCATTGTCATCCTGCCAGTTTTCAAGCTCCTCACCTCTCCTGTCCATGTGATCATAGCCCCAGCTCTGTGAGTGGCTGTTGAAGTCTCCGCATACAATCAGTCTTTCTTTTGCTGGGATTGTATCTAGTGCCAGTGGGCGGTCGCTCGGACAGTAGTAGTTGAGCAGGTGGAATTCTGAACTTTCTGTCCTGAGATGAAGCATCTGGTATTCCGCCCCTCCATATATGTTTCAAGCTGACATGCACTGATGTTATTCCTCACGAGTGTCAGTATTCCACCTTTTCGCCTGTCTATTCGGTCAGATCGGTAGCACTGGTAGCCTCTGATTTTGAAGGCTATGTCTTTGTTGAGGTGGGTTTCTTGCAAGCAACATACATTTACTTGCTCTTCATTCAAGATATTTTCGAGCTCTAATTTTTTGCTGTAGCCGTCTTTTTTACTATTGACGCCTTCAGCATTCCAGTGCATTATTTTAAATGGCCATGTGACTGACAAACTCTGACACTATCAGTAAGTAACTATGACATGTAACTGAACATCTCTGACACTGCCAATAAGTAACTATGACAAATGACTGACAAACTGACACTATCAGTAAGTAACTATGATATGTAACTGAACATCTCTGACAGAATGTGAAAATACACAAGTCTGTTTTGCTACATTTTAAAACTATTGCTACTTTTTGTTTATAATGAAAAAATACAATGTACAAATTATAACATACAGTTACTGGACTGTACGGCACTGAACTGCTATAATAAATAAATTTTAAAAATATATGACTGAACGCTGGGAGTGGAAAATACTATAATATAATGACCATTGGTAGTATGAGTGGTCATAAGTTGCACACGTTGTTGTCGTAAGTCGAGGACAGTTGGTACAACTGTTGTGAATTGCGTAAAGAATATTTTGAAGGCTTATATGCAACGCATAAGTTTGTTTTGTTTCGCATAAGCTTGTTTTGTTTCGTCTAATATGCAGACATGAGGAAATATTATTTTAACCAAAACAGACGTACCAGACAGCCCTTGGGAGAGTAATGTACCATGCAGTGACACGCTATAAGACTTGTGGTATTATAAAGAGTTACTGAGGAAAAGAATGAGAAATGTGCAACTTTCTGAATGTCTTACTTCTCTCACCTGAAACAGAACAATGCCCTTTTCCTACCAGCTGATACCCAGCCACACAAGAACAAGAGTAGTTGCCCTCCTGGTTATGGCATTTCTGGTCACAGAAAAATGAGCCATGTGCACATTCGTTCACATCTGCAAACAGAATCAAAAGATGAATCATGGACTATAAGTGCCAAGTCATATCATCATCACCCTTCAGCTTCCCAAGGAGCATAGGCCTTCAACAAACTTATGTCCTGTGCCATCAGCTCAAGGTTTTGTCATGTCTTCCTCATTCCTTTTATGTGTTTCCAATTCTCTTCTGCAAATGTTCTTTGGTCTTAATCTATCTCTATTAACCTGGAGATTCCAGAATAAGGATTGCCATGACATACTATCAATAAGTTTGCTCAGTCAGTGTCCACAGTCAGTGTCCACAGTCTTCAAGTGATAAGCTTTTCAACAATTTTGGCTTTGTTACAAATATTTCCAAAAGCTGACAGACATGTACTGATCATCGGGTATCCCCAGTGTGTGCTCTAATAGGGATCCTAATGAACAAATAATAGAAATAAACCAGAAAAAAAGGTCTCTATATTAATATATAATTTAAAAAAACCAAAATGGCAACATTAAAGAAATAAAGCATACAGGAATTACTATAGTTAAAGTCCCAGCCAGGGTCGTGGAGTTGGCCAAAACATTTTCTGACTCCCACTCCTGAAGTCTGACTTCACTCTCAACTCCGACTTCAGTTTTTTTACTTGTCATATGGCATAAAGAGTCAAGAGTCCTGACATATTTTACCTACTCTGACTCTGCTAAAAAAACAACTGACTCTAGAACTCCTGACCCCAAAACCCTGGTCCTAACTTGTAGAGAATATACGAACCTTTACAAATAGAACCATTGTATTCCTTTCCCTCCTCACAATAGCACACAGCACCCTGGAATGTTTCTTTACATTTGCCGCCCGTACAGTTCTTGGATCTGCAGGCTTTGTTAACTAGGTCATACAAATTATATTAAATAATTTAACTGAAATAAAAGATATCTGTTATAACACTTGACTAGAAATATGAGATATCTGTTATAACACGTGACTAGACATATGAGATATCTGTTATAACATTTAACTAGAAATACAAGATATCTGTTATAACACTTGACTAGAAATATGAGATATCTGTTATAACACCTGACTAGAAGTATGAGATATCTGTTATAACACATGAATAGAAATATTTGACTAGAAATACAAGATATCTGTTATAACACTTGACTAGAAATATGAGATATCTGTTATAACATTTTACTAGAAATACAAGATATCTGTTATAACACTTGTCTAGACATATGAGATATCTGTTACAACATCTGACTAGAAATACAAGATATCTGTTATAAAAAAACTTCACAAGTCATTCAAAGCAAGAAATTCAAATAATGTAACTCAGCCATCCAAAACAGAAGGTCCTCTACTGAGAAGGCTTGTGACACAGCTCAAACAAAGCTAAAACAAGTCTGGGCTGCTTACTTTTTTTATTCTTCTAGAAAAATCTCCAAATTGGGCACCTGGAACACTCAAATGCTAAATGGAAAAGAGAAAACTGCACATGAGGCAGCAGAAATGTCAAATGATAACACTGACTACCTGAGACTGTGCAAAGCAAGATGGGAAGAAATAGAAAGGAAAGAACTGAGCACAGATGAAATGCTCCTCATAACATAAGGAAGAAACCATAAATCATAGTGAAGGTGCAGTTCTAATGCTGACAAAGAAAGTGCAGAAGGTAATCATAGAATGGGAAGCAATGGTATACAGACTTGATATCTGCAACACTCAAAACTGCACACTGTTCAATGCTATGGCACCAGCTAATGACAAAACATGAATTTGTGAAAGAAGAATTTTACACCAGACTACAAATATCATACAAACAATGAGAATAAGACATCACAATTTTGATGGGTGTCCTAAATTAAAATATATCAGACTATAGTGGCTTTGAAGAAATCACGGGAAAAACATCATGTCACAAAAAGAAGTTATAAAATGGTTTGGGAGACACTTAAAAGTGTCCACTAACACACCTTTATGAGAAAACAAAATAGAAAAGATTAATACATCAACCTGCCAAAACAATGAAGATATTCAAATAAACTAGGAGCATAATAATTATTATCCTCAGACATTTCTGCTTTTTAAAAAATCCTGAAACAGGTGAATCATTATTGTTTTAAACTGTGCATCATTATTGTTTTAAACCGTATATCATTATTGTTTTAAACCAGTTACATCTTTTGGACTAATCTTTGACACCTTGCTGGTAAAAGTTACACATGAAATATTAGCTAAACATCAAAAAACACATAGCTAGCAATTTGAGTTGAATTTAAACATAAAATAGTAAACTGTGTGTGGTCTAATTATATTCTAAGTGCTAAGGTTGTTCATTCACACAAAACTAATTGAATCAAAATTATATCAATACTGATGATACAATAATACCAATTTAGTTATATGAATACTGACATTAAAATAATACCACTTTCATGATACAAATACATACACTAAAATAATACCATTTTCATGATATGAATACAGACATTAAAATAATACTGCTTTCATGATATGAATACTGATATTAAAATAATACCACTTTCATGATATAAATACTGACTTTAAAATAGTACCACTTACATGATATGAATACTGACATTGAAAAAATACTACTTTCATGATATAAATACTGACATTAAAATAATACCACATTTTATGATATGAATACTGACATTAAAATCATACCACTTTCATGACAAACAGCAAATATTGTCTTCACAATACGTGAACCTAGAGCAAGCTCATATAATACAGTTTTCTTAAAACCAGAGTCAAGACTAAGTAATTAAGCTAGTTCTAAAGTTTCAAAAGACATCACTATAAAATACAAGGTGTTTAGCATTAAAGGGTCAGGTGAAAAAAGGTTAGTAAACTGGAAAGAGATTATAAGCAAAGCATTTCTGATGTTACAGTAAAATTAGTATTTTTTTTAAATTACTGTAAAATTGAGACAGTCCATATATTGCCTCTGCTGCAAAAACTACTAATACTGGCTATACTTTCACTAAAGTATTTACTGCTTGAATACTGTTGTATAACACACATACTGCTAATAAAGTGACATGTACACTGGCTGCACATTACAGATGAAGTGAAGTGTATATCAAGAATATAAAATGCCATTGTAATGCTGTTAGAGGGCACCACATCTGCTATAGGGGTAAGCATCAATGATTTCATGATGCTTTTATTTTTGAATACAAAGTAATTCATGGGTGTATGATGGTAAGAATTATTTGCATTATGTTGATATTTTAACTGCAGCTGAAAAAAAGATTGCTGCATACTTATTAAATGTAAAAATAATAGTGAAATTCATAAACTTGTCATACAATTACATATTTTTAATTACATCTTTTGTAATCTGATTATTTCCGTTGGATAGCGAAGTGGGGAAACTTGCATCCCTTGACAAGAAGCAGGCAAAAATTAGCATTCTTTTTTCAACATTTTACAAATATTTAAAATAATTTTGTTCAGAATCAAGCAAATGAGTTTCCATAAAGATACCCGGTCTTCTAAATGTACTACAGATGCTAAAATCTTAAGACACTGGCTTTAATTTCTTCCCCCCCCGTCCCCCCCCCCCCCCCCCCGCATCACTGTTTCGATGAATACACTTACTATTTAATATTCTGCTGATAATATAAAAAATAATGTTGCTCATAAGATGCTAATAATAAAAAAACTCATTGCCTGTAAAATGCTAGAGCATGAGATGAACATAGAGAACAACATAAAAACAGTAATGCTCAATGCAGGGCTCATACCAGGACATAGAGCAGGCAACAATCAAAGCCTTATATTACATGCATATACCAAGCAGGTAAACACACACACACAGAATTTTGTCTTTTAACACTGTAATATATAAACACAGGTGAAGGGCAATGGATTTCAGCAACCATAAGCTAACAGAACTCAATATCTGCTTCAGCATTCATTAACTCTTTCAGTCCCAAGCAAAAAGGTGGGTTTGGCCCAAACAAAAATGGCCATACCAGTATGTTTTTACTGTTTTTGTTTGGAAATAATTTTTTTTTTAACATATTCTAACAAAAGATAATGGATGGCTTTATACTTTAATAATAGCGTTTTTGAGTTGTACAGAAAACAACCTTTTCAAATATGGCTCTTGGGCCAAGCGGGAAACACTTAAAGAGTTTAAGACTACCGGATGGCATACATAATTTACAGCAACCTTTTCAAATATACAAAACACAGAATAATGGAGTTGGGCTTTAACTATAATCCTGTCACTGGAATATGCCTAGGATAAAGATTAAAGTGAATGCCATTAAATGAACAAATAAAACTCAGAGGACTGAGGAGATAAGAAAATAAGAATACTGGAATAGAGAATGTGGGACAGATATTTGTGACTGTCCTATACAATAACACCAGACCTTCACTGTTGTCTTATACAATAACACCAGACCTTCAATGTTGTCTTATACAATAACAATCTTCACTTTAAAAAATGTGATAGGCTTATCTGCCTTAATCATCATCAATTTCGATTGTTCTGATAGTCACATGTATACTTGTTCCCATTATGGAGTCACATCTATAGTTGTTCCCCTTACAGAGTCACATGTATAATTGTTCCCCTTATGGAGTCACATCTATAGTTGTTTCCCTTATGGAGTCACATGTATAGTTGTTCCCCTTATGGAGTCACATCTATAGTTGTTCCCCTCTTGGAGTCACATGTATAGTTGTTCCCCTTATGGAGTCACATCTATAGTTGTTCCCCTCTTGGAGTCACATGTATAGTTGTTCCCCTTATGGAGTCACATCTATAGTTGTTCCCCTCTTGGAGTCACATGTATAATTGTTCCCCTTATGGAGTCACATCTATAGTTGTTCCCCTTATGGAGTCACATGTATAACTGTTCCCCTTATGGAGTCACATCTATAGTTGTTCCCCTTATGGAGTCACATGTATAACTGTTCCCCTTACGGAGTCACATCTATAGTTGTTCCCCTTATGGAGTCACATGTATAGTTGTTCCCCTTATGGAGTCACATCTATAGTTGTTCCCCTTATGGAGTCACATGTATAATTGTTCCCCTTATGGAGTCACATCTATAGTTGTTCCCCTTATGGAGTCACATGTATAATTGTTCCCCTTATGGAGTCACATCTATAGTTGTTCCCCTTATGGAGTCACATGTATAGTTGTTCCCCTCATGGAGTCACATCTATAGTTGTTCCCCTTATGGAGTCACATCTATAGTTGTTCCCCTTACAGGAAGTCTACAATAACCAGTCACATGATCTTGCTGTGGTGGTTTTTGTAGCAATTTGTTTGAATGAGGTTGCCAGCCCCATCCACAACCTTGACATTGGTCACCCTGTACGACATGCTTGACAGGGTAGTAGACATATTCTGTCTATGTCTCTCCAGAGACCCTCTGGAACTATATGGGACATTTGCCATAATACAGTGGTAAACACTTGATATAAATAGCCTCCTTTACAACATGTAACCTAGCCGTCTTTGAATGATAGTGATTTTTATTGGCGGTTTTTGTATTTATACCTGCTTCTGTGTTGTAGTATAAGCTATTTTTTTTTTCTTATTTATTGTTTGGTGCCCTATGAAGTACAGTACGATCTGGATTTACGTGATCTGGATTTACGCGATCTGGATTTACGCAATCTGGATTTACGCGAATTCAAAATAACGCGCTGGGGTGAATTGCAAAAAAAGGTCGCTACTATGTAAGCGTCGTGTCTACTAACCGTTGTGAACAGCATATGTAAGCATAGTGTCTACTAACAGTTTTGAACAGCATAGGTAAGCGTCGTGTCTACTAACAGTTTTGAACAGCATAGGTAAGCGTCATGTCTACTAACAGTTTTGAACAGCATAGGTAAGCTTCGTGTCTACTAACAGTTTTGAACAGTGTAGGTAAGTGTCGTGTCTACTAACAGTTTTGAACAGTGTAGGTAAGCGTCAAGTCTACTAACAGTTTTGAACAGGGTAGGTAAGCGTCGTGTCTACTAACAGTTTTGAACAGCATAGGTAAGTGTCGTGTCTACTACCAGTTTTGAACAGAATAGGTAAGCTTCGTGTCTACTAACAGTTTTGAACAGCGTAGGTAAGCTTCGTGTCTACTAACAGTTTTGAACAGTGTAGGTAAGCGTTGTGTCTACTAACAGTTTTGAACAGCATAGGTAAGCGTCGTGTCTACTAACAGTTTTGAACAGCATAAGTAAGCGTCATGTCTACTAACCGTTGTGAACAGCATAGGTAAGTGTCGTGTCTACTAACAGTTCTGAACAGCATAGGTAAGCGTCGTGTCTACTAACAGTTTTGAACAGCGTATGTAAGCGTCGTGTCTACTAACAGTTTTGAACAGCATAGGTAAGCATCTTCTCTACAGATAGTTCTGAAGAAGGTATCAACAATACTGTTTGGTGCAGCTTCATGCATTTAAAAAACGGATTTCAAATACATTTATTCTATTAATTAAACCTCATAAGTTTTGTGTTTCTGTTTGTTTTCGTATGCTTTTCTCAACAACTTTTATTAATTGTTATATTTGTATAATCTGCAGAAGCACATCCTTAATTATTTACTTCATTTCTATGGATAAAATGTCTTAATTTATGAGAAATCTCAAATTACACATCCGTTTTCAGAACGTAATCCGTAAATAGGGATCGGACTGTACCGGTCGTTCGTCACTCACTTTATACCAAGTCTTCCTGTACCGTACCATCCGTTCCTTTCTTTCTACGTTTTCTCTATGCTTTTTTCTTTTCATCTTCAAGAAAGCTCGGTTCCCTAATACAACCATGTCATAGAATGTTTCAAGTTATCTTTAGCCATTGGTCAAATATGATGTAAGACATGGCAAACGTTTAAACAAATGACAAGAGCCCTTCTCTCATCATCAGGTGTTATCTTTACATCAAAGGTCGGATGTAATGTATCCGACCTTCGTCTTCTGTCTCTTGTCTTAATGGTGCACTCTGATAGGTCATTACCTGTCTACCTCTTGATGTTATCTTCCCACTTCTAGTCATGTCTTCCTTTTGCTTCTTCCTTTTGCATGTTTGCATTCAACTCTGTCTTCTATTATGGCCTTCAGTGTCCGGTGTTATGTCTTTTCATATGTCCAGAATATTTTAGCTGTCTAATTTTGATCTCCTTCATTAATTCTCTTTTCATTCCTAGATTTTCTAGTACCACTTAATTGTCTTTCCAGGAGACATGCCCCATTCCTTCTATATATCCATATCTCAAAGGCTTCCATTCTTTCCTCTAACTCCTAACTCCTTGTTCACTGTCCATGTTTCTACACCAGACAATAATACCGAATATATTTAGCATTTGATGATTCTCAGGGTAAATTTGCTAGTTAGTTGTTTAGATGTTAATATCTGTTCCATGTTGCTGAATGTAGCTTTGGCCATTCCTATTCTCTTCTTGATTTCTGTTTCACATCTGCCATCTTCTGTTATTGTATGATCAAGATATGAGAAAGTCTCGACTTGTTCCATGATTTTCCCATTTATTCTGATCCTGAACCTTCCCTAGGTCTGACTTACTCAAGAAAAACTTAGCTGCTCATCTTTGGATAAATCTTCCACATGACATGAAAAAAAAAACCCCGGCCCTCCTACCCATCCAACTGGAGGTTTGTCGAATACTTTATGAGTGCTGATTATATATACCCCCCCCTATATGATCATGTCTCCAATCATTACTGTAAGTATGGTTTGATGATTTTTTTAAACATGCTTTATTCCTTGAATATGACTGGGTCCTGTAAATATGCGTGTTATATTCCTTTAAATTAATATTTAACGTACATGTGTGATTGAACTTTTCATACTCCTCATGGATGATGTCATCAAGGCATGTAAGGAGAGAACAAGAAAGTATTCAGTGGGGTACTGGAAGATGAGACAGGTCTATATTTCGGAGCTGGCATTTGCTGATGATGTTGCCCTGATTGCTAAATCAGAGGCACATCTCCAATTCAACCTGCAAGTCTGGAAGGAAGAGCTGGAGAAGAGAGGGATGGTCATAAGCAGCTCTAAAACAAAATCCATGGTGATATCACGAGAAGAAAGAAGACATCAGATTAAGCTGGGAGAACAGGTCCTGGAGCAGGTCGACCACTTTAAATACCTCGGAGCTATTATAGACCGAAAGGGAGGCATCAAAGAAGAGTTGGCCACTCGAAAAGCAGCAGCTGGGAGACTTTTTCAGGCCATAAATCGAGGATTCCTCAGCAAGAGAGAGGTTGGTAAGAAAACGAAGATGGCTGTATACCGCTCCACCTATGACCCAGTCTTGACATATGGATGCGAGTCATGGTCAATGACTACAACCCACAAAAGCCAGATCCAAACCTCAGAAATGAGGTATCTGAGGAAGGTGGTTGAAGTAACAAGAAGAGACATGGTCCGCAACCAGACAATACGTCAAGGCCTTAAATCCTACCCCCTGCAGACGCAAGTAGAACAGTCCCAATTAAGATGGTTTGGCCATGTCTGCAGAATGGGAGAAGATCGGCTAACACGACAAGCATGGGAAACAAAGAGCCAAGGATCCAGACCCCCAGGACGACCCAGAGTCCGCTGGGAGGACAACATTAGACAATCTTTGAAGGACCGAGGACTAGAATGGAACCAGGCCAGGAGGAAGACAGCCGATAGGATAGTCTGGTGCTCTCTCTTCCAAACCTCTACACCTCACCGTAGAAGGGGAATGACTAAGTAAGTAAGTGTGATTGAACTGATGCTGAAAAGATGAGAAACACATATAACAAGAATTATAACAAGTTAAAATCAATAGTTCTATCACTCTCAGTGTAATGAAGGTATCTTTTGTCTTCGTATTCTGATATCTCCGTCCATGCCTCTAGCTCTGCATGTAGCTATCGTGATGAAAAGGAGTCAAAATCTGGTTGTGACGTTTGCCTGCTTCTGCTATTGATGATCAGAACCGACGTCACTGCACTCTGGGCACACCATATGTGCCCAGTTTTCCTTAGTAAATGTCAAAGGATATAAATACTAACTGTTCCTTTTGCTCACTGGTTGTATACACGATGCATCCTCTCATTCGTCCATCCCTGTTGGTCTTACGTCTGATGCCAAATTTCAACAATCTTTGCTTTGATGATTCACAGACTGTAGTGTGATTCTCTAATACGTGATCATTAACTGCCTTCAGTTTGTTTATCTTATAACAAACAGGTTATAATTTGCTGCCTTTATTCTCATGGATCTTAAGACATACGAAGAAGACGCTGATGATGGATAGGACACATACTGAAGACACCAGTAGATAGCACTACGAGGCAGTCCTTATACTGGAATCTCCATGGTAAGGGACGTAATGGGAGACCGACAAACACATGGAAAAGAGAAATGGAGACAGACATAAAACAGATAATAAAGAAATGATAAGACCCTCAAGCTGATGGCATGGGTGGGGGGGGGGGGGGGGGGGGGGGGGGTTGGGGGGGGGGGGGGGGCAAGAAGACGATTGTTGACAGCTTATGCTCATGGGTAATGATGATGACTGTGATAATGTCTGTAGATTTGCAACCCAGCTGATTAACCTATCATCCACTGCTGGTTTTTGTCTTCCATTTGATTTTGTTCAAGACACTGAAGAGTAAAGTCATCAGCAAAGTCCAGGTCACTTAGCTCTTTCGTCAGAGCTCAATTAATTCTATTTCTGATGATTGAGATGTGAGCTATTCTGTAAAACAGACTTCTGATGTGGTAGAAGTCATTTTACGATAAAGATTTGTGTTGGAGGTAAGCTACTGTTCTGATATCGGGTTTGAATAATACACACAATTTGTTTTCAACAGACTATGATATGATACAGATTGTCCCTGCATTATCACTTTTCTCTCGCTGGTATGCACGTCATGCAGTATTCTCTTACACGTAATTACACACAAGCTAGTATCGGGTTTCATATTAGATAATATAACTACGAGAATTTGTTTACTTGTATAAGGTAGTACAAGATCCCATCTGTGGCACTATTCAATTACTGAAGTAATAACAAAAATCTTGTCTGCTATATAACTAAAAACGAAATAGCCATCATAATCAAACAGATGCCAGGTTTTGTAATCTTGTTCACTACAGCCAACATTATCTCAAAAACTAAGTCGTGTCTCCTTGTGAGCAGACGCTGCCCTGCCACTACCTCGGGACGGGACTCGCTTAAAAACGTCGACTGATTTTGGACACATCCACAATCACAAAAGAGTTACTGATACATAGAGCGGCGGTCCGGTCCGGCTGTCTGGTTGTGAAACATGGGCAACAATAACAAGTACAACCAAGAAGTAACAGGCTTTCATAAATAGGCGCTTGTGTAAAATAGACAGATAGAACATGTATGACAAGGTCACCACTGTGGAACTGATGACAAGGTCACTAATGTGGCACTGATGACAATGTCACTACTGTGGCACTGATGACAAGGTCACTAATGTGGCACTGATGACAAGGTCACTACTGTGGAACTGATGACAAGGTCACTAATGTGGCACTGATGACAATGTCACTACTGTGGCACTGATGACAAGGTCACTAATGTGGCACTGATGACAATGTCACTACTGTGGAACTGATGACAAGGTCACTAATGTGGCACTGATGACAATGTCACTACTGTGGAACTGATGACAAGGTCACTAATGTGGCACTGATGACAATGTCACTACTGTGGAACTGATGACAAGGTCACTAATGTGGCACTGATGACAAGGTCACCACTGTGGAACTGATGACAAGGTCACTAATGTGGCACTGATGACAAGGTCACTACTGTGGAACTGATGACAAGGTCACTAATGTGGCACTGATGACAAGGTCACTACTGTGGAACTGATGACAAGGTCACTAATGTGGCACTGATGACAAGGTCACCACTGTGGAACTGATGACAAGGTCACTACTGTGGAACTGATGACAAGGTCACTAATGTGGCACTGATGACAAGGTCACCACTGTGGAACTGATGACAAGGTCACTAATGTGGCACTGATGACAAGGTCACTACTGTGGAACTGATGGTCACTAAGTGGCATGATGACAAGGTCCAGAACTGATGACAAGGTCACTAATACTGTGGAACTGATGACAAGGTCACTGGAATGTGGGAACTGATGACAAGGTCACTACTACAGTGGAAGTGGACAACTGACTGATAGAGAGAGACATGAAAGAAATAAAATATGCACTGAATCACCTTGAACACGGGAAAGGACGACGACTTGACAAAAAAATGTTTTGGACGCCTATGACCGACCCATCGGGGAGCTGAAAGAAGGAAGGTAATACATTCCAAATTGGACACAGTCCTACAAATATAGTAACTCTAGCTTACTCATCTCATCTCACATGACTATTATAATTAATGACTGACTTATTAACCAGTGATCAGAATGGGGATATTCTGGACATGGAAATATTTTCCAGTCATTAGTTAATAAAGGTTCTTCCGGCGAAATTGATGACGTGGGTTATAGATTCGTGGGCCGCGCATTTATTGGATTTGATTCATGTTTTATTTAAAATCACAAATATTATTTGTTACGTCACCCCAAAAACATGGCCTTAGTAAAATTATCACCTGCCACAGAGTTCCAGCAGATTTTGTTTCTGGCAATATATTCAGCTGTGACCAGTATAACAAGATGATACAAGTTCTTGCTTTTCCCAATGGGTAGAAACTGAAGAACAGTTAATGAATGTTTCAATACAATATGATCGTCACTATTTACTAGTACGGATATTCGCAAAGAAAATTCATCAAACAAAGAGACACGATTTAAAAAACAAAAAAGAAGTTTTGCCTCGCTTTGGCTCGATGTGCATCATTCAACCTAGGCACGTGGTACGTCGGTTATATTTGGGAGCATGTCCAAAATAACAGACTTTGTGGTCTGATGATTATTCACTATTAGAGAGAATCGATGACTGTGGGCATGCAATTGTGTACGTCAACGAAACGCTAATCAATGGCTGCCAAAACATTTCAAACAATGCTTCATAACAAGTAGATGATAATGATGTTAACGATGATGATAACGACGACAAGGAAAACAACTGTAAAAAGCAAACCAGAAAGAATGCAGCAGTTGAGACAGTCAAGTGTTCACCAATATCTTTATATATATATAATATATATAGTCTGACAAAAGAAATCTATTCTACGACAGTTTTCCATATCAGTCTGGCAACAAATAAGAAAGGAGGTGGCGAGTAAACAAAATGATGAAAAACTGACCCCACTCGGTGTATTCATAAGTCGTCTGTCTCTACCGTAAACCTGTCTGCTGAAGCCCGCCAAAATTATGAGACTCTTTCTTCGTAGAGTACATTTTGTATAACCTCGACAGGCAAAAATAACCTGCCGACACAAGACTGTCTCCGCATAAGAAAATATAATTCTGTGTTCAGGTTCCACAAGGAAAAAGTCAACAAAAATGATGATATGATAAAGCTAGAGGACTGTAACCTGTTAGGAGCAGGTTCTAATACACTCTTGGTTTCCTCATTATCATCATCTGTCTTTGTGCTCTATATCAAACATTGGACCACCACTGTAGCTTGTATCTCCTTGCAGTAAACTAGCACCAACCAGTCACATACTCTTGTAGCTGTAGTTTTTGTGGAAATTTGTTTGACATGATGAGGTTGCCAGCCTCATACACAACCTCACATACACAACCTCACATACACCTCACATACACAACCTCTCATACACAACCTAATACACTTCATACACAACCTCACACTAGATGTCTTGTACGATTTGACTGAGGGTGGAGTAGTCGTATTCTTTCTTTAGCCTCTTCATAGAACCCCCCCCACCACCAGAACTAAAAGGGGCCTTATTAAAAATGGGTGAAGTACAAATGATTGTAATGACAACGTCGCGGAAACAGGTATGATTCTGCAGGAGCGCTGCAGGAGCACCTGCAGGAGCATGACTTTTATATAGCAAAAATTCTGCAGGAGCGCTGCAGAAGCACCTGCAGGAGCATGACTTTTATATAGCAAAAATTCTGCAGGAGCGCTGCAGGGGCAAGATGGCGGACTTGAGCTAACAAGGGGAGGTTATTTGGGGCAAGATGGCGGACTTGAGCTAACAAGGGGGGGTTATATGGGGCAAGATGGCGGACTTGAGATAACAAGAAGAGGGTATATGGGGCAAGATGGCGGACTTGAGATAACAAGAAGAGGGTATATGGGGCAAGATGGCGGACTTGAGATAACAAGGGGGAGATAACAAGAGGGCGGGATGACTTTTATATAAGGAATTGAGGCGGAGGAGAGGCGGCGGTGCATGAGTTTTATATAGCAAAATACTCGATCGATTTCAGGCGGCGGCGTTTCAGGCGGCGGCGCATGACTTTTTATATAGGGAAAATGTGCAGGGGCAAGATGGTGGGGTGACTTTTTATATAAGGAAATACTCAGTGTGCAGGTGGAGCATCAGGCGGCGGGTGATGACATTTTATATAAGGGATTGAGGTGGAGCAGCAGGTGTTGGTACATGACTTTTTATATAAGGAAATACTCAGTGTGCAGGTGGAGCATAAGGAAATACTCATTGTGCAGGTGGAGCATCAGGCGGGATGACTTTTTATGTAAGGAAAATGTGCAGGTGGAGCATCAGGCGGGATGACTTTGTATATAAGAAAATACTCAGTGTGCAGGTGGAGCATTAGGAGTGATGACTTTTTATATAAGGAAATACTCAGTGTGCAGGTGGAGCATCAGGCGGAGGGTGATGACATTTTATATAAGGAAAATGTGCAGGTGGAGCATCAGGCGGGATGACTTTTTATATAAGGAAATACTCAGTGTGCAGGTGGAGCATCAGGCGGGATGACTTTTTATATAAGGAAATACTCAGTGTGCAGGTGGAGCATCAGGCGGGATGACTTTTTATATAAGGAAAATGGGCAGGTGCGTGGAGGGCATCAAGATGATGACTTTTATATATTAGAAAATGTGGCAAGATGGCGAGGGGACTTTTTATATAATATGAGGAGGGCAGGTGGACAAGAAGAGGGTATACTTTTTATATAAGGAAAACATTGCAGGTGAAGCATCAGGAGCATGACTTTTTATATAAGGAAATACGGGCAGGTGCAGGTGGAGCATCATGGCGGGATGACTTTTTATATAAGGAATGAGGAGGAGGGTAGGCGGAGGAAATGGCAGGGGGTGACTTTTTATATAAGGGTGAGGAGGGCAGGTGGAGCAAGATGGCGGGATGACTTTTATATAAGGAAATACTCATTGTGCAGGTGGAGCATCAGGGAGGGGATGACTTTTTTATATAAGGAAATACTCATGTGCAGGTGGAGCATCAGGCGGGTGATGACTTTTTATATGGTAAGGGAAATACTCAGTGTGCAGGTGGAGCAAGATGGTGGGATGACTTTGTAAGATAAGAAAATACTCAGTGTGCAGGTGGAGCATTAGGTGGGGTGACTTTTTATATATAAGGGAAATGTGGTGCAGGTGGGCAAAAGGGCGATACTTGGAGGGGATGTTTTTATTAGGGATAACAAGAAGAGGAGGGACAAGAGGCGATGACTTTTTTATAGATAACAAGTGGGGAGGTAGCATCAGTTGTATTGGGTGACTTTTTATATAAGAAAATACTCAGTGTGCAGGTGGAGCATCAGGCGGAGGGTGATGACTTTTTATATAAGGAATTGAGGAGGAGGGCAGGTGGAGGTGGATGACTTTTTTATATAAGGAATTGAGGAGGAGGGTAGGAGGAGGTGGATGACTTTTTATATAGTAATATATTAGTGTTTATTTTTAGATAACAAGAAGAGACTATATTTAGACTTGAGACATGACTTTTATATAAGGAAAACGGGCAGGTGCGCCGCAGGGGCAAGATGGCGGGATGACTTTTATATAAGGAATTGAGGAGGAGGGTAGGCGGAGGAAGATGGCGGGGTGACTTTTTATATAAGGGCTTATGAGGAGGGCAGGCGGAGCAAGATGGCGGGATGACTTTTTATATAAGGAATTGAGGAGGAGGGTAGGAGGAGGCGGCTGACTTTTTATATAGTAATATATTAGTGTTTATTTTTAGATAACAAGAAGGCGTTATTTATAGACATATATTAATTCTGCAGGAGTGATACAGGGGCAAGATGGCGGGATGCCTTTTTTATATAAGGGAAATGTGGTGGTGCTTTGTGGTGACCCGTGACTTTTATATAGCACTATATTAGTTCACTAATAGTGTGTTGTGGTCGAGTGGAGGTTTTTTTTTTTTGTGGTGGGGGTGATGAGGCATGGGTGTAATGTACCAGGCGGGGTTAGGTTAGGGGTGATATTTTTTTGTGTGATGTGGTATGGTTTTGGATGTGGAAGAGAGATATTTTAGATGTTGAGGGGAGATGTGGTGACGTTGTCAGGATGCATCTGTGTACATTTTTGGGGTGTAGCAGGCGAGTGGACCAGCATTGAGAGGTGGGAGTGAAGAGGCGTCGGTGACGAGGTACGGGTGTAATGTAGCAGGTGGGGTTAGGTTAGGGGGATATTTTTGTGTGATGTGGTATGGTTTTGGAGGTGGAAGAGAGATATTTTAGATGTGGTGACGTTGTCAGGATGCATCTGTGTACATTTTTGGGGTGTAGCAGGCGAGTGGACCAGCATTGAGAGGTGGGAATGAAGAGACGTCGGTGACGAGGTACGGGTGTAATGTAGCAGGTGGGGTTAGGTTAGGGCGGATTTTTGTGTGTTGTGGAATTGTTTTGTTACGTGTGTTGGTGTGTTTGTTTATACAGTCTACAACCGCGTGACTTTTATATAACGAAAATGTGTTGGAGGAGCCGATGGAGGAGCAGATGGAGGAGCTATGGAGGAGCAAGATGGCGGGATGACTTTTATATAAGGAAAATCTGGAGGAGCGATGGAGGAGCTCTGGAGGGACAAGATGGCGGGGTGACTTTTTATATAGGGAAAAATGTGCAGGTGCAAGATGGCGAGATGACTTTTTATATAAGGAATTGAGGTGGAGCATCAGGCGGAGGGTGATGACTTTTTATATAAGAAAATACTCAGTGTGCAGGTGGAGCAACAGGCGTTGGTGATGACTTTTTATATAGGAAAATACTCCGATGACTTTTTATATAGTAATATATTAGTGTTTATTTTTAGATAACAAGAAGACGTTATTTATAGACATATATTAACTCTGCAGGAGTGATGCAGGGGCAAGATGGTGGGATGACTTTTTATATAAGGAATTGAGGAGGAGGGTAGGAGGAGGCGGGTGTATATATATATATATATATATATATATATATATATATATATATATATATATATATATATATATATATATATAATTGATAAAGGGTGTTGCTATACAACTGGTAGATAATGTTTGTCGTAGCTTTTACCAGGTAGGTAATAGATGTTTATATCGCTGTCTGAGCCGAGATGATAGTGATGACAATGTGAAAGTAAGGGGTAAGAAATAGTTTTATCACAAGGTGATCGTGTGAGAGAAAGGACAGTCTCTGGATAGAATAATTTATCACACAACAAGAAGTGATGAAGTGTTTAATCCGTTGGGGAGCGGGTTGAAGACCGGAACTGTAAGTTTTTACCGAGACCAGCCTTTGTTACTCGTGTGATTTAATTACCAAGGGGTGAAATTTTTTTTGACAAGAGGCAGAAATTTGATTACCAAGAGGGCGACATTTTTTTTGACAAGGGGCAGTATTTTTTTGGTAAGGGGCAGTCTTTTTTTTGACAAGAGGCAGAAATTTGATTACCAAGAGGGCGACATTTTTTTTTGACAAGGGGCAGTATTTTTTGGTAAGGGGCAGTCTTTTTTTTGACAATAGGGAGAAATTTGGTTACCAAGAGGGCGACATTTTTTTTGACAAGGGGCAGTATTTTTTGGTAAGGGGCAGTCTTTTTTTTTTGACAATAGGGAGAAATTTGGTTACCAAGAGGGCGAACTTTTTTTGACAAGGGGTAGTATTTTTTTGACAAGTGGTGAGAAATTTTTTAAAGAAGTATTTGACGGTTGATCTATTTACCTATAGGTTGGCCATTTTGGGGAGGCCTGGGAGAAAATTTTGGGATCGTCTTTGGTGTTTGGAAGAAAACCTTTCACTAAAGTTTGAAAATAAGCAAGAAAGAAGTCTCACTACCTTCCATCTACCGTGTCTGTGGCACATCGTCGGTATTTCGTCGAAAGATAAAGTGTACAAACTCAAAGGAACATAAACTTGTTTCCGATAGTCTATATTTAACGCTGACGTTACCCACCCTAACGGACTATAGCAGTATGCATCATTCAGCGATTACATTTGATAATGTCTTCCTCGCGAGCGCAGACCATCGATCGAGTTTAACAACGCGTGGTAAAAAGCACGTGCGTGTTGGTTTTTCTTAAAATGGTTGACACGTGCGAAAAAAAACTTTGGTAAGTCATATCTAAAAAGTTTGTTTCTACTATTGCTCTCTTGTGTTTTGAGGTTGTCTGCAATGACGTGAACAGAAATAAGTAGCAGTTTTAGTCTTACACAGGTAAATCTCGTTGTAGATAAGTTTTTTTTCGTCTACCAATACTAAAGAAAACTCTGCCTGTTAGCTATTTTATTACGTTTTTCTAGCTAGCTATATTTAGACCTAACAGTACCCTCTATGGTACGAGGATTTTAAAACGAGTCAAGTTTTACGCGCGCTGTTTCACACTGGCCATCAAGCCTGTTTCTTTCTAGTGAGGTTACAAGCACGTGGTTGTTGCGTTTTCTTAAAATGTTTGAAACTGACTCTAAACTTTCATGAAATACACAAAAAGCTCCGTAAATAATGAATGAATGAAACATATGCGATTAGTAGATTTAAAAAAAAAAATCCTCCCCTATCCTACATCCCACTATACGTAAAACCGCCACTCACGTCAAAAAAAAAAAAAAAACCTTAGTAACATACTACATAGATAACAAAGTTCTGCTGATATCACTTTTTCGTAGTGTATCTACACTTTCACGAAACACACAAAAAGCCCGTGTTATTGGTTACGCATACACAATATTATAGATATAAGACCTTAACAAAACTATTTAAAACCTTACGGATAACTGATAATGACAGACTATCAAACCAAGAAAAGCTAACACGAATTATTTGTAATTCTCATCTATACTTATACACAAACACTGGGTGGTAGAAATGTTGTTCGGCAGCCCATCGCTTATCGATTAAGCTTCTGGGTAATCAAGCAGCTGTTATCACGAGTCGTGTCTGAAAAAGAATTATTTTAGGTTGACATATTGTGTTCTTTTAAAAGAATTATATATTTATTACACTTAAAGACTCTTTGTTATCTATGCTGCCTAAAATATGACATGTATAAATATCGTGTGTATACATATTAATATCTGTTTAAACATATGTTGTCTAAGTACTGTATAAAAAGACAACACCACCCCGCGTCACACAAAAATGGTATAGCCAAGCTCTAATACTTCTCTGTCGTCTCTAACACTGGACACCCACCGCTTCATGTTGGCCCTAGTACGATCAAGTCTCTAACACTTCACACCGCCTCTTCATGCAAGACCTAGTGTAGTTAAGTCTCTAACACGTCACCCACCCATCTTCCTGCTGGTCCTGCTATAGTGTCGTCTCTAACACATCACCCCCCACCTCTTCAGGCTGCTCTAGTACAGTCAAGTCTCTCACACTTCACTCCATCTCTTCACAGTAACCGTAGTATAGGTAAGTCTCTAACCCTTCACTCTCTCACAAAGAAAATAAGCTTGTAAATTTAAGAGGTGAAACATTTAGTATAAGATTTCCTGATAGCGACAGCTAAAATGTATCTTAGAAAAAAAATGTATGACCAAGTAAATTAAATATTTCTTATCGCTTAGTTTTTCGATTAACCAAGTTGTTAGCGCGCAAACAAGGCTGCTTTCATACACAAAGGAAGAGATCAATAGCCAGGTGTGTGTATTTTTTCTTTATTTATTCAGTCACCGCCTTCCACGCGAACTCAACTTAGAACACGGGGATAATCGATAAGAAATTTCATTACAGGCCATGTTTAATCAGAACGAGATGTGTTTGCTTAAACGACCCCTTGTCGAAATATAGACAGGTATTTATATACACGATGTTACAGCAGTTATACGCTAAATAGTCATATACACATAGGTGAATAATAGGAAGACTTTGAGATTTTTAGATAATAAGAAACCGATAATAGGGAGACGAATGTTACAGCAGTTATACGCTAAATAGTCATATATACATAGGAGAATAATAGGAAGACTTTGAGATTTTTAGATAATAAGAAACCGATAATAGGGAGACGATATATTTAGACTTTGAGATAATAGGAAGACGATGTATTTAGATAAACGGTTTATAAAACACTAGAATAATGTCCCTCTGTATGTAAAAATATATATTGTTTGAAAATACTGGTGTTGAATATATAAAAAAATATATCCAGAACTTAATAAGATACAAATGACAGCTTAAAAAGCAAGCTTTAAAATATCTGATAACTAAAAAAAGAAATGTACCAAACAAAGAGAGAGACAGAGAGATAGAGAGACAGAGAGAGAGAGACAGAGAGAGAGAGAAGACGATATAGGTAACAAAAGAAGTACACACAAGGTATGTATGATGCACATGGTGTTAAGTCAGCCGCCGCGATGGTGTAACCACCATCGTGGCGGCCTCCTTAACCGTTCCAGAGTTCCTCTGGTGCCCAGTTAAAACTGGGTCTGCCCTCCCGGGTTGTGTGCGGTGCATCATACATACCTTGTGTGTACTTCTTTTGTTACCTATATCGTCTTCTCTCTCTCTGTCTCTCTCTGTCTCTCTATCTCTCTGTCTCTCTCTTTGTTTGGTACATTTCTTTTTTTAGTTATCAGATATTTTAAAGCTTGCTTTTTAAGCTGTCATTTGTATCTTATTAAGTTCTGGATATATTTTTTTATATATTCAACACCAGTATTTTCAAACAATATATATTTTTACATACAGAGGGACATTATTCTAGTGTTTTATAAACCGTTTATCTAAATACATCGTCTTCCTATTATCTCAAAGTCTAAATATATCGTCTCCCTATTATCGGTTTCTTATTATCTAAAAATCTCAAAGTCTTCCTATTATTCTCCTATGTATATATGACTATTTAGCGTATAACTGCTGTAACATTCGTCTCCCTATTATCGGTTTCTTATTATCTAAAAATCTCAAAGTCTTCCTATTATTCACCTATGTGTATATGACTATTTAGCGTATAACTGCTGTAACATCGTGTATATGAATACCTGTCTATATTTCGACAAGGGGTCGTTTAAGCAAACACATCTCGTTCTGATTAAACATGGCCTGTAATGAAATTTCTTATCGATTATCCCCGTGTTCTAAGTTGAGTTCGCGTGGAAGGCGGTGACTGAATAAATAAAGAAAAAATACACACACCTGGCTATTGATCTCTTCCTTTGTGTATGAAAGCAGCCTTGTTTGCGCGCTAACAACTTGGTTAATCGAAAAACTAAGCGATAAGAAATATTTAATTTACTTGGTCATACATTTTTTTTCTAAGATACATTTTAGCTGTCGCTATCAGGAAATCTTATACTAAATGTTTCACCTCTTAAATTTACAAGCTTATTTTCTTTGTGAGAGAGTGAAGGGTTAGAGACTTACCTATACTACGGTTACTGTGAAGAGATGGAGTGAAGTGTGAGAGACTTGACTGTACTAGAGCAGCCTGAAGAGGTGGGGGGGTGATGTGTTAGAGACGACACTATAGCAGGACCAGCAGGAAGATGGGTGGGTGACGTGTTAGAGACTTAACTACACTAGGTCTTGCATGAAGAGGCGGTGTGAAGTGTTAGAGACTTGATCGTACTAGGGCCAACATGAAGCGGTGGGTGTCCAGTGTTAGAGACGACAGAGAAGTATTAGAGCTTGGCTATACCATTTTTGTGTGACGCGGGGTGGTGTTGTCTTTTTATACAGTACTTATTGAGCCGCGCTGGTGTAATGGCTTCGGCGTTGTACTGGCGACCAGGTGTTCATGGTTCAAACCCGGGCGTCGGCGTTTGAAGAAATGTTTACGGCCGGAAATTTGACTGAATAGCCTGAACGGCTCCTGTGATAAACCCTCTGTGGATGGGAAGGAGCGAAGCTCCTGACCTGGTTGGAAGGAAAGTCCTCAGGTTCCCCAGCCTCGCAATGACATGTCATTGGGCCGAAGGGCTGAAAGCCCAAGTGCCGCTGGATAAGAAAAAAAAAAAATACAGTACTTAGACAACATATGTTTAAACAGGAGCCGCGCTAGCGTAGTGGTTACAACACCGCTCTGGCGACCGGGTGATTCAGGATCAAACCCGGGCGACGGCATTTGAGGATTTTTCGTCGACCGGGAATTGGACTGGATTAACTCGAGACCTGGCGAGGACATTTGAAGGAGTGTTGTCGACCAGGGATTGGCGGCTCCTGAGCCGACCCAGCTGCAATGGGTACCTCCGAAATCGGAGAGTATTTGCCTGAATGGCGAGGGACACCTGTCTCTGTACAAGTAAAAAGGGATACTCACGTAAAATCAATGTCAGGTTAGACATAGTAATAACCTGAGATTTCGCCTCGAGTATTAGCGGGCGTACGCAAAAAAAAAAAAAAAAAAAAAAAAAAAAAAAAAAAAAAAATGTTTAAACAGATATTAATATGTATACACACGATATTTATACATGTCATATTTTAGGCAGCATAGATAACAAAGAGTCTTTAAGTGTAATAAATATATAATTCTTTTAAAAGAACACAATATGTCAACCTAAAATAATTCTTTTTCAGACACGACTCGTGATAACAGCTGCTTGATTACCCAGAAGCTTAATCGATAAGCGATGGGCTGCAGAACAACATTTCTACCACCCAGTGTTTGTGTATAAGTATAGATGAGAATTACAAATAATTCGTGTTAGCTTTTCTTGGTTTGATAGTCTGTCATTATCAGTTATCCGTAAGGTTTTAAATAGTTTTGTTAAGGTCTTATATCTATAATATTGTGTATGCGTAACCAATAACACGGGCTTTTTGTGTGTTTCGTGAAAGTGTAGATACACTACGAAAAAGTGATATCAGCAGAACTTTGTTATCTATGTAGTATGTTACTAAGGTTGTTTTTTTTTTTTGACGTGAGTGGCGGTTTTACGTATAGTGTGATGTAGGATAGGGGAGGATTTTTTTTTTTTAATCTACTAATCGCATATGTTTCATTCATTCATTATTAACGGAGCTTTTTGTGTATTTCATGAAAGTTTAGAGTCAGTTTCAAACATTTTAAGAAAACGCAACAACCACGTGCTTGTAACCTCACTAGAAAGAAACAGGCTTGATGGCCAGTGTGAAACAGCGCGCGTAAAACTTGACTCGTTTTAAAATCCTCGTACCATAGAGGGTACTGTTAGGTCTAAATATAGCTAGCTAGAAAAACGTAATAAAATAGCTAACAGGCAGAGTTTTCTTTAGTATTGGTAGACGAAAAAACTTATCTACAACGAGATTTACCTGTGTAAGACTAAAACTGCTACTTATTTCTGTTCACGTCATTGCAGACAACCTCAAAACACAAGAGAGCAATAGTAGAAACAAACTTTTTAGATATGACTTACCAAAGTTTTTTTCGCACGTGTCAACGATTTTAAGAAAAACCAACACGCACGTGCTTTTTACCACGCGTTGTTAAACTCGATCGATGGTCTGCGCTCGCGAGGAAGACATTATCAAATGTAATCTCGCTGAATGATGCATACTGCTATAGTCCGTTAGGGTGGGTAACGTCAGCGTTAAATATAGACTATCGGAAACAAGTTTATGTTCCTTTGAGTTTGTACTCTTTATCTTTCGACGAAATACCGACGATGTGCCACAGACACGGTAGATGGAAGGTAGTGAGACTTCTTTCTTGCTTATTTTCAAACTTTAGTGAAAGGTTTTCTTCCAAACACCAAAGACGATCCCAAAATTTTCTCCCAGGCCTCCCCAAAATGGCCAACCTATAGGTAAATAGATCAACCGTCAAATACTTCTTTAAAAAATTTCTCACCACTTGTCAAAAAAATACTACCCCTTGTCAAAAAAAGTTCGCCCTCTTGGTAACCAAATTTCTCCCTATTGTCAAATAAAGACTGCCCCTTACCAAAAAATACTGCCCCTTGTCAAAAAAAATGTCGCCCTCTTGGTAACTGTTGCGTGATAAATTCTCGCAACATCGTTTTATTACAATATCTATTTTATAACGCAAGGGCAACAACTGCTTGAAATTTATAGTCACTTTTCTCGGTAAGCATTTGTCTTCCCGCGTTGGTATTGAATGCAGTTAAGTTTTGAGCTGTGGTCTTTTTGCGCTGGACTGCGCATGACTGGTCTTGTTTTTTGGTCGATCGGTTTCCGCCCACCACTAGTGGAGTGAGCGATTTGAATGGCGAAAGAGATGCCTCGTTGAAGAGGGGATCTCCGCTATTTTTTGTTCTGTCAGGGATGTGTAGTCCTCTTAATGGATATTTCGTTTATTCGAGATAATACCTCTAGTGTTTCCCACATGTCGGGAGGCGTGATATTTCTGTGTATTTCCTGAAGGCAAGGTAAATTGACTTTTCATTAACTCTATCGATTTTGGGTCGTGAGCGATTTCGATTCATAGCCTGTCTTCGAAAGTCGTCGTCACGAGATGTTTTCCCAGCTCACATGTCGCTGTATTGTACTGCATCGGTTGATGCATGTCCCAAGGACCATTACTTGCTACTTTGTTAAATGAACTAGGTTTGGAAAACCTTTATTATCTAGAGGATATTTTTGAGGACATTATTTATACTTCGGCAGACGTGTCTGTCTTGCTGAAGTCAGACTAAGGAGAGTGAACTGATCTCATACATCTGGTTATCTCCTGGCTGTTATAGAAAAGGATGGAGTTTTTCACCTGACTATATTTACAGCACTATGAAATATAACATGCATCTGACTCATCATTGTAATGCTGTCTACCGTCTATTGCTGTATTGAATGTTGCTGTGATAATGACTGTTTGATGTGCCTACATATTCGCGTAACCATTTTGTCACTGTGGCGTCCACAATAAATAATGAAGAAAAACGTCAACGGCTGTTACAAGAATCATTGACTTTATACGTCGTGAGTTTACTGACGTCCTATGTGGATTGCCCTGTTATTTTTGTATGAACATTGTTTGACTGAACACATCTGCACACTACACAAAACCAGACATGCGGATACCATCCATCATCATATGGCATCACGCATCATTTGGTGGCCATAAGCTGGTTTGATTCTGGTACCAGCAAATCGGGGTCCCTTACCCACTTTATTTTCAACAAGAATTCATCAGCATCCTTCAAGAAATTAACATTCTTCAATACAGTCAACATCTTCAAAATTTTCAAAGTACTCGGCGTTGCCCGGTAAAAGTCAAAATTTCAACTTTTTGACGGAAACAAGAATTTGACAGTACCCGGCGTTGTTACATGTTGCCGGATAACTCGGACTGCTGTTATCTTTTACGCAAGTCAAGCAAGTTGCTGCTGTCAAGGTTCCTGTGCTGTCGTTTTTGTGAAGGTCAAGTGCCGGTTGAAACGGGTTGTTTTCTGAAGAAGGCCAAGTACCGATTTCCATCAACTTACTTTTGGATTAGAAGGTCAAGTGCCGAAACAACTCAACACACAGTATTTCAGAAGCTCTTGTACCATCGTGTTAGCAGTGGAAGCAGTTCAGATGTGCCATCATCGTTGGAGCTTCGCTCTTTAGGACGTTGATTGACATCCGTTTTTTCTGCTGTTCTACGATTGGAAGCCTATAAGTTAAGTGGCCTGTTTGTATGTAAACTGTGCCCTTATACTTCTGCTGAGTCTTCTGTGTATCATCTCATTCTATATGTTATATGTCTATATGTTATTTGTATATTTATATGTTTATATTTCAGCGGGTTCTCGGTTGGGTGGTGTCTCCGTTAGATTATGCCACGTCATAGAGGTCGTCTATTGTGAGCGTTTTCTGTAGGGTTTGCAAATTTCCGATACTGGAATTTGCTAAGCGACTTCTGTTGCTATTTATGTTAGCTGTGATGACATGTTTTAATATTGTTTTCGTTATTATTTCGCATTCTTTAGTTTTGTTTTGATTTGTTTGTATTTGTTAGCCTACTCTTGTCTATAATTTAGTTTCATACAACATTTTTGTTTATACACTGTGGTGTCATGTATTTTGTTTAATTATAGCGCAGATATCGTCACATTTTTTGTGATATTTCATTAATTTCTGCTTTATTTTTAGTTGATTTCTGCGAACGTTTTGTATTGTTGCTGATCTTTGTTATTGTTTACATTGTTATTGTTTACATTGTTTGCATTGTTTACATTTTCAATGTTTACATTCTGCATGTGTTTACATAGTCATTGTTTACAGTTATAGTAATTAGTTAATGGGCTATGCTAATGCACTGTTACTACTACACTGATGATAAATGAATGATGAATAGTGTCGTGCACTATTGAATGAGAAGTGCACTTATGATCAAGAATTGAGTGCTGATATTTCATATACAAGTTCTTTGATTGGAGACTTGTTTCCCACAGAGACTGGGATAATATAATGTGATGTGAATATACAAGTGCTTAATTAAGACTTGTTACACTTAGGTTTGAAATAAATTAGTTAATTATTTCAGGTTTTGGACTCATATGTTAGACAACATGTCTACATTTGAGCACTTTATTGAGCAGGGTAAATTGCTTGGGAAGACTGGTGATAAGTTAGAAGAATTTGCAACTGCTCGATATGATAAAGCAATGGAAGCTGAACAAAAGAAACTGCAGATGCAGGTGGATGAAAAAAGATTCCAAATGGAAATGGAAAAACAAAAAAGGGAATCAGAAGCTGAGGAGAGAAAACTCCAGCTACAGCTAGAAGCTGAAAGATTTCAAAAAGAGGCTGAGAATAAAAGACTTGAAAAAGAGGCTGAAAATAAAAGACTTGAAAAAGAGGCTGAAAATAAAAGACTTGAAAAAGAGGCTGAAAATAAAAGACTTGAAAAAGAAGCTGAAAATGAAAGACTTCAAAAAGAGGCTCAGGCTGAGAAAGAAGATTACAGAGAGAGTCTGATGAGAGGAAAGAGAAAGCAAAAATGGAACATGAAGAAAAGGTCTTAGCTTTAGAGTTGGAAAAATTGAAATTGATGAACATGAGTAATGGTAATGATTCAAACAAGGGTTCATCTTCTGGTAAGGCTAATAATGATACTTTTAAGATTAAGTTACCAACATTTAGTCCTTCCAGTGATGACATAATGTTCTATCTGGACAGATTTGAACAAGCATGTACAGCTCATAACATAGACAAAGCAAAATATGTTTATCAGTTATCAGGGATACTGACAGGTAAAGCTCTAAGTATATTAAATATGGTGGATGAACCTGACAAGAACAATTATGAGGTTGTCAGGGCCGCTTTGTTAAAGAAATATCAGCTTAACGAAGACGGCTATCGTCTACAATTTAAAAACATGTTACCTGAAAATGGAGTTGAATTCTCCGAGTTTATTGCAAGAATACGCATTACTTTCTCACGATGGGTTGAACTATCTAAGACGGAAAAAACTTATGAAGGACTTATGGACTTAATACTTAGAGACAAAGTCATGTCGTCTGTCAATGAGTCTTTCCTTGCTTTCCTTCATGAACGTAAACCTAAAACAATAAAAGAAATGGAAGATTTCTGTTGCCAATACGTAACTGCGCACCCACACATAACCATGGGTAACTCTAAGGTGAAAGAAGGTTTACCAGTTGCTTCGGCAGCTCCGTATGGCCAAAACTTTGCTCGTAGATTCCAACAAAATTTTGATAGAAAGAGTAGCGGTAATTTCTGTCAAAATCATGGAAATCAATTTCATGGTGATTCTTCTTCGAAGAATTGGAGACAACCTGATAGTACTCGTTACTATCACCCTAATAATTATAAGCATTTCAAAAAAGGATATGGTAATAGAGGTTATTCCTGCCGAAGACCTCAGAACCAAACAAATAGATGTTCGCATCAATGTGAACATGATAGTAATCGTGGAAACTGGAATTCGAACCAGGATAACAATTACAATAGAGACAATAATAACTGCAGAGATAATAATAACTCTGATAACTTCAGAGGTAATAATAGTCGGGGTAGATCTCAACACAAAAAAAAGAGATATCAGCAGGCTAATGCTGTACAACAGGAAACTGAGGGAGCCTGTAATCATGTTGTTGATAGTAAAAACTTTGACGCTGTCACTGGTTCTGCTTTTGACTTTGAGAGAGCAAACAAATGCCCCCAATGCAGTACTTTATTCGAACCGGGTACTATAACTACTTTGAGTTGTGGTCACCCACTTCCCGCTCTTCCTGCTGCTGTTGCGCATGACGGGAGGGGTTCTTTAATTCTACATAAGGGTCTTGTTAATGATACTCCGGTCTCACTACTTTTCGATTCCGGAAGCACCACTATTGGTGTTAGACAATCGCTTGTAGATCCATCTTGTGCTACAGGAAGGGTTATTAAATGTGTCACATTTGGCGGCACTCTAGAAAAATATCCTACTGCTGTAATTCGCATTGCCACTCCTTTCTTTACTGGAGATGTGCATGCTTGTCTCTTACCTAATCCTATTGCGGACCTTATTATTGGTCGTATTCACGGAGTTAGGGAGTGTACCCCACAGCAGATTGCTGCTTGGGAAGATAATAACATGCAAGCTACAAATGCAGTAGTTACAAGAGCACAAGCTCTACAAACACCCGAAACTTCACTGAATAGTGATAATGAAGTTGATAGCCAAGATAGTCACTTAGTAATCACTCGTGACTCTTTCATAAAATTGCAAGAAGAAGATCCTTCTTTAAAAAAATTCTTCGTTCTTGCGAAGAAAGGTGATCCGAATCAGGATACAAATAGAAAATCTTGGATTGCAATGAGAAACGGCGTACTTGTACGTATGGTACAAGATTCGACTACGTCGGCACATTCGCAAATTCTTGTTCCCAAGAGCATGAGAGTGCAAATATTACAACATGCTCATGACTCGCAATGTGCTGGACATATGGGTTTTGCCCGTACGAAGTCGAGAGTCCTTGCGGCTTTTTTTTGGCCTTTTGTCAATAAGGACATTCGTATTTACTGCCGATCATGCAAGGTATGTCAGGAGGTCAAATCTAGAGGACCACGACATGCTGCGCCTATCCAGGCTGCTGACATTCCTATTCGGGCCGTTTTCAGAAAATGGCCATAGATATTATTGGCCCTTTTAAGGTCAAGTCGGCCAGAGGACATCAGTTTATCCTTACATGTGTCGATATGTGCACACGTTGGCCAGAGGCTATTCCTCTTAAGAGCATATCTACTACAGATATCGCAGATGCTCTTTGGTTGATATTTTCTCGCTTGGGGTTCCCCAGAGAAATATTGTCAGACCATGGCACTCAACTCATATCTGACACTATGTCACAGGTAATGTCTACCTTACATATTGAACGATCTCTCAGTAGTATCTACCATCCTATGTCTAATGGGTTAGTTGAGCGTCTGAATAGAACGCTCAAGACTTTGCTTGGTAAGATAACTGAAGATCATCCTCAGATTGGGACAGGGTTTTACCCGCGGCTCTCTTTGCCTATAGAGAAGTCCCTAATGAACACACAGGATTTTCTCCCTTCGAACTTGTCTTTGGCGCGCGTCCGCGTGGCCCTATGTCTTTATTACACGATCTCATCACTGCCGATGATATTAGCGATGAAACTCAATCCTCATATGAGTATGTCATTGCTCTTAGACAAAAGATCATTGAGGCATGTAAGCTAGCAACTGCTTCATCAGAAATTGCTAAAGAGAAGGCAAGACAGTTTTGCTAACAAGAATAGATGTCTACGACAACTTTGTCCAGGTGACAAAGCATTCGTCCTACTCCCCAGTAGGGAAAATAGACTTCTTATTGCATGGAAAGGTCCGTATGCAATAGTCTCTCGGATTTCCGATGTTGACTATGTGGTCGATATTGATGGAAAGCATAAAACTTTCCACATAAACATGCTTTCGGAATTTCACGAACGTCCGGACTATTTGCTGCCTATTTTCCAGGCAACGGATGATGCTCCTGCACCTCACGGTCATTATTCATCCCTGTCTGTCATACAGGATGAGGAATCTACCTTCTCTGATGTTAATCTTCCCCTTCCAGTGGTTCCATTACATTCTACGGAATCTTGGAAAAACGTTTCTGTATTCTCCTAATCTTTCTGGTGACGAA